>JANVCL010000007.1:17554492-17575017 GCA_026546855.1 Erythroxylum incrassatum | reverse complement strand
TAAGTTTCATTTACTCTCCCAATTTGTTCTACTTATCAAAGCAGAAGAATGTTGATTTGCCATTCCCTATTGGACTCTTTAGGTCACTTACTCTCCCAATTTTCTATATTCTTTAGCTTCGATTGATTATTGTAATCTTCCATGGGACAACTATTGCATAGTTGATGATGATTGCCATATAAAACATATAATTTTAAACATAACAGTACAAATACCAAGTGCTTACCCTATGACTCTCCTCTGTCAATCTTCAATGCTCAATGTTCAATGTTCAACCAATTCAAGCCTGCACATGACATTATTGAAATTTGGTTTAATCAACGAATTAAGACAAGATTTATACTAAATTTGAAAATTAAAACAGAAAATCAAAAATATTAATGCTCAACTCGGTGCTCCATCTATGGAACAGAAAAGGCATAAATGTGGATCGATAAACTATATATATGGAAAACAAGTTTATTACTTTTCAGATTTGGCCTACCAAATTCGAGGAATACAAGTTTATTTCGTTAATTTTGATTCAAAAAATGTTGACCCACCAGAAAGAGGTTTGAAGTTTTGCAAATTATTTACGATAAAGATAATGCATAGGCATTGGGGTGTACCTTAGGATTCTGGCCGTCAGCAAAGAGGACGCCCGATTTGAGAGGGAGATTTGTCGGCAGCCGTTGAAGGAAAACGGAAAGAGGGCAGCTAGATATATATATAACCAAACGTTGAAGGAAAAGGCAAAGGGAATGTTTGCTGTTGACAACGGGTGGGGCAGCGACGTTGAGAATGTTATGTTTCAGGTGGTGGTCTGTGTGGACGAGTGCAGAGAGTAGGAGTTGAATACGGGAGGTGCGCGAGATTGAAAACGAAACTGATGAGTTTTAATTTTTTCCCCAACGCTTCCACGACGTTTACTTCATAACAACGTCATTATACTTATTTGCCCACGATTTAATAATTAAACGTCTCATATAATTCTCCAATTCCGCATCGTCTACTAACAACGTCGCAAAATATTCACTTTTCCTGACGTTTTTTAAACGTCGGGAAAGAAAGGTCATACTTTTCTGCGACGTTTTTAACTCAAACGTCGCAGAATCTATACTTTTTTGTAGTGAGGGGCATGTTTTCATGACTTAAATAACCTTTGAAATTTAAGTAAATCTCTACTGCATAAGATTTCTTGCACTTTGAACATATTGAAATATTATGTCAAACTAGAAAAAGTTATTTATGCTCCATATTCAGTTTTGTATGTCTAGCTTCATGATAATCAATTAAGGCATCATTGGACAAGTCAAAACAAATCTCAAAAGAATTAACTTTTAATATTGTCATTTCCTTCATTGTTTTTAAATATGGAGACAGCTATATAAGGTTGTTAAGTGAACTAAAAGAAACAATTTCATTCATTTACTTTCTTAGCTAAAAAATGGATCCTAAACTCATATATGGTACTAGAGCTTTTTTGTCTAACATGTAAGTTCCTAAATATATTTATACTCAACCAAAATTCTAGCTAGTGAGAACTCCTTTAAAACTGGAACATGGCCATTTATCTGTTGAATGGCTCAAAGTGATTTTCCTACAAAAAGAGAGATGTGAGCAAGAAATAAGAAATAAAGCATACACATGCTGCTAGGAAATTAAAATACAATTGAGTGGCAGTGGTGAAAAAAGGTTACCATGATGGTATTGCCTTTTACATTGTGCAACATTTTCAGACATGAAAAACACAAAGGCTAATATTTTCTCTATAAAATGTTGTACCAAAACTTACATGTAAGCAACCTTTTCAAGAACATGGCTACATATGGACCAGTTATTACTATGTAAAAATGTTCTAGTAGATGGTAACCATAATGTCCATGAATATGTCCATTAACTTAGCTACCTTGAAGTATGGAGTCGATTAGACATTAGAATACTTTGTAAGTCAAGGAGCAATGTGGACATTTAGCAAAATACTTAAGTTTCCTACAAAAGAATTAAGGATTGTCTAAGAGATATTTACTTTGAAGCAATCTAGCTATAGCAGTCTAAGGCCTCAAAATATTGTCCATAAGTAAGTGACTTGAAAAGTTAGTTGAAGGTAGGCATCCTCCTAATTTGTCTATGCCCACATTGGAAATTTGTGTAAGAACTTGATGAGGTTTACTCATTGGAGAACGTCTCTATTTCACTAGTAATAGGGAAACAAGTCAATAGCCTCACCATGTTTGAAGAGCAAAAATCTAAAAATGAGCAACATTAACAACCATAAATTTATCAAACAATTTTATTTCAAATTAGACAAACCATATTACTTCACCACCAATAAACATTAAACCTAAGTTTGCTAAAAATGAGAGGCCATTTTATTGTCCAGGTAAAATAAAAATAAATTTTTGACAAGGTTTACATCTAACAACTAGATTTATATGTCATGTAACTTGCCCTCACAATCATATACGTGCCTTGTATTCCAGAAGAACTTTGTGTCGAACATCTGTTTCCTGCTTTTAACTATTTGAAAGAACAAAACTTCAAGATGGCCATCACAAGACTACTTATAAGGTTTTCCTTTCTATCAGATTAACTGTAACGAAACACAAGGTCTAAGCTTCTTGTTAGCCATGGCTTCTGTTTGATCATTTGAAACACCCATTTGACCCTGGAATTCCTTTATAACTTCCAGTGATACTTCTGGACACATCACACCATCACTTGGTCCCTTAGCTGATATTGTATGATACAAATTACCAATTGCTGATAGAAAATGATTATTCATTTGAGAGTAATATATTATGAGAACTAGAATATCTATTTTAATTATATAGATTTTTGTCAAAAACAACTCAACAGGATAATGAACCAACTCCTAACTAAGAGAAAGAATAGTTCAATGAGCATCAAAAACTATTACAGGGAATAAATTACTGACTATTAAAAGTAGAAATAAAAGCAATATAAGCATACAAAATTAGAAAAAAAACATCTTGCCATCTGGCATGATTCATAAGCTTGCTGAGAGCTTTTAATAAAAACAACACCATTACACAATGGGAAAGAGTTGACTGAAACAGATAAACCCTCAAAACCTACATGAGCTACATATTGACCGCCTTCACTAGCTTTTTACATGCATTGCAACAAACCTTTATAATTGCATTGCATAATTAGATAAACAACAGAAAGTCAACTTATTTCAACAAATCATGAAGATTAATGTATAACTTACTTGATAAAACTCCAAACTCTTCAAAATCAACATGAAACCCTAGCCTCCATGTTTACACAATCATCAACTCTTTTAGGAGTAATAGGTTAGGTTTTTAGCTACAAGATAAAGAGATGGCAAGGATCTTGAAGAAAAAAGATGAAGGATAGCAAAAACTCAATGTGATGAGGGTGAGAGTGAGATGGTTGTGAGTGAAAAAAATGAGAAAGATGATGAAGAAGAAAGCATATGGCCAACGTGAAAGACAAAGACAAAGATGGTCTTTCAAAAGTAAATGGTCACGGGTGGGTTGAAAGCAAGGTAAAAATTGCTCGGTGGGTGTCATGATATGTGTCATGACACTTACCACTTGAAAATCAATTAACCTCTTTTAATAATGGTACTCAATACCTTTTAATCTCTAGTCCATTTGTCACCCAATTTCTAATCTAGTTGTCTCTCAAATTTTCTATGATATTAGTCATTAAATCCTAATATCCCACATCAATATTTCTACTGTCATTCGTCACTTATTTCTATTACCACAAATCAATTGTCTTGCCACTTGACATTTTTCCTAGTCCAAAAATACTCATAATTTTAGAAAATTTTCCAAATTTTCACCAAAAATTTTAAATCAATAATTATACTCACCAAATCAATTTTCAAGACAAAATATTCAATATTCACATCATAATCACTTAAAAATCATTTATACCTGGAAAATGTCAAATGAGTGCATGAACATTCGTTGTAACATGTACAGAAAAATCAAATTCACGCATGTGTATGTTAATATTAGGTATGAGCATGAAATGCTGATTGAGCCCAAGTTTATCATATAAATTGGCGACACTTTCATAGCTTTTAATATACTTTTTGACTCTTAATTCTTGATTTTGTGCTTAAATTGGTCCCTTACTCTGAGCTTACATTTTATGCATTTTGATAGTAAAAATTGTTACAAGTTGACATTGATTGCATTATAATTTTTTCTAAGGACAATTGATACTGCAAATTGTTATTTTATATTTTAGGAGACAAAGGACTCAAAATAAGTTAGATGAGTCAACAGGATGTGAGCTCTAGAATGCACACCGCGGTGCATCAAGAAGAAAGCACGTCGTAGCGTAAACTAATTATCTCGCCGTGACGCACCATCACGGAACATCTCGTCGCGGCGTAGATTAATTATTCCGTCGCGGCGAGTGATCCAGAAAGTGCACGCCTCGGCGCAACTCCTTTATCACCGCGGCGAACAGTCAAACATCTAGACTTAATTTGGAAAATCCTCTCACTATTTCAGCCCGATCCGCTACCTAACCTATAAAAACCTTGCCAAATTAGGTTAAAGGCGATCAACATTCGGCAAAGGAGAAGAAGGCATTTATCTGGACCGATGTTCAACACCATCGCCTCCTCTCATCCACGACCATCACCCACATCTCTATTAAGTTCATTACCACTACACCGTCGGTCACTATTACTACCATGGGTAACATCAGAGCTTCAGCTGTCGTGAAGGGTTCCGGAGTCATGCATGGCTAGGTCTTCATTCCCTCTTGAAAATGTAGCAACGGTTTGAGTTCATCGCGCTTCAAAGGGGAGTAAATTTACATTGTCAAGTTTAACTGCATAGTTACAAATTTCTGAGTTAGGGTTTACAGCAGTGTAGTTAAATTAGCTTGATTAGAATTTAATCAAGTGTTGAACAATGTCTAGTGTATGGGTTTGGTTATATGTAGAACCTTGATGCTTAATATATGAAGTTTCATATATGTCATTTTGGTAATATTGTTAATCCTCTATTATCTGCCTAGTTGTGTTTGATATTGAGATTATTCTTGACCCAACTTGACCACCTACATTAAATTTTCCATTACACACACAAAGATGTTTTTAGCAAGGTTTTAAGAAATGGAGTTCATTGATTAAAATCTCGGACTTAAAGAGTTCTTTAAGGTTTGTTAATCGGAAACTTAGTGAATTTCACTCCCGGAAAATTTGTTTTGAACCATGATAACCTAAACTTGTTTTCAAGAGGACTTTATCATACACTATTATTGTTTGAATTTTTAACCTTTCAACTTCCCAAAAATCCAAAAATACTTTTTAAACATTTTTCTTTACTTTAGTTAAATTTCCTTAGTTCTTACCTATGATCCAAACCCCCTTTTATCAACTTTGTTTGCATTTTTTGACAATTAGGCTATCTTAAAACCTTTTTCGCTAAGTTCCAATTAAGTGAGACGACCTAAGGTTGCATCCTATATTGCAATCCTTGGATTAAAATTTTTGACTCGGTTTCCAAGGAACTGATCTTAAGATCGAACGATGGCACCGATCAAAATGGCGTCGTTGCTAGGGAGCCAAGAAATTGGTTTTTTGTAGGTTAGCCATTGTCATCTTTGTTTGTTGTTGATAATTGGAATCTTGGCTTTTGCATTGCATTTTGGATAGTTTAATTTCCACACTTATCCATAGTATAAATTTTAATTTTCCTTTGCATAAGCGTACATTTAGAAATACAAACAAAGCATACTTTCATACTTTAATTTTCCATACTTAGCAATTCTTGACACATACACACCATCATACATACATCTATACACTCATACACTCGCATCCATCACATTTCCCTTTTTGTTTGACTTTGTGTGATTGTGAGTAAAAATTTTGTTACAATTTCATTTCTCTTAGGATGGTTCTTGTGCATGCCCAAGAAAATTAGACTTGTACCTTTTCAACCTGAAATCAAGAGACATTTAAGGAAGATTAGGAAAGAGAGGAAAGAACAAGAGAGAAGAAGGGTAGTTGAACAAGAAGGAGAGAATATGGCTGAGAACCCCAACTTTATGCAAAATCCTAACTTTCCTGTGAACCAACCGAGAAATGGAGATAATGGAGGAAATGGTGAGCTTGAGAGAGTAGGAGAGAACAATGAGAACCAAAGACATAGGACTATTAGGGAAGCGATAACTTCTGACATTAACTATGACCCATTTATTGCTGCTTTCCCTAATTTTGATGTTCATTTTGAAGTTAAAGGCTTGTTGATTAATTCCCTTCCTAAATTTCATGGTTTGGCAGGAGAAGATCTGTACATGCACCTATAGTCATTGTCGATGATCTGTTAGAGTATGAAGCCAGTAGGAGCGTCATTGGACCAAGTTCTATGGAAGGTGTTTCATCTATCCCTGGAAGGAAAGTCACGGGAGTGGTATATGAGCCTCCTGAGGTATGTGGCGAATGCATATCATAGCTGGGCCAATTTGAGGAAAGCCTTTTTGGAGAAGTATTTTCCGGCCTCCAGGACATCATCGATGAGGAAGGAAATTTATTCAGCAAGGCAAGATTATGACGAGTCTTTGTATGATTACTGGAACCGCTTCCAAGACCTACTATCAAGATGCCCCCATCACCAAATTCTTGATGAGCAATTAGTGCAATACTTTTATGATGGGTTGAAGAGTCAAGAGAAAGGTATGCTAAACACGACATCTGGAGGATCTTTGACTGACCTTACGACATCGGTAACGTGGGACTTGATTAAGAAGATGGCTATAAACCATCAACAGTACAGTGTGAGAGATTCCAGAGGAGTGTATGAACTGGGAGCTTTAACGGCTCAAGCCAAGAGAATGGAAAGTCTAGAATCGAAGGTGGATTCACTAGAGAACAGGATAACATCGCAGCTATCTTTCATCACTGCCGAATTGAAGAACTTGAATGTGCATCGCCCATCATCTTCAATGGATCTTACCGAACCCAACTGTGATACTTGTATGTATGCCCAGGAAGGTATGAAGAGGTGTTGGCAGTGTATCCAGGAAGGACGAATCAGAAGTGGGATCTATACTCCAACACTTATAATGAAGGATGGAAGGCTAATCCTAGGTTCAGTTGGAGAAATGAAGAGATCAGGGATCTGAATAGATTTCAATAAAGAGGAGGAGCTGGACCTTCCAATAACCAGTTCCCCAACCAACGACAAGCTCTAACGGTCCCGGCTAAAGAGGACACCAATTAATTGCTTCACAGCATGATGACTTTGATGAAGGAAGAGAGGAATTCTACCACTAATCAATTGAATGCTATAGCAAATCTCATTCAGCAGGATTCTTCGAAGATCGCTGCTAGGTTTAATGCTTTGGAGAAAAGAATGGAACAATGGGAGACTAAATCAGAGAACATCAACTCATATGTCACTCAGTTGTCCAACAACATGAGTGAGAATCAAGCAAGAAGCAGTGGGACAATTCCTTCCAACACCGTAATGAATCCGAAAAGCCTCAACGCAATTGCTCTTCGAAGCGGGAAACAAGTAAGCTTTGATAATCTGGAAGAGAAAGCATGTGAGGAGGAAATTGAGAGTGAAGAAGCACCTCAACCTAAAGAGAGAACCAAGAAATCCAAGAGTGTCAAGGAAGAGACTTTATTGAAAGAGAGGAAGTTTACATGCAAGGACAAAGGAGCTACTCCAGGAAGTTTCAAGGACAAGGCTGAGCATGAGAAACCAAGCGAGCATGAAGCCAAAGGTAAGGAGGTAAATGTTCAATACCTTCCTTTTCCAAATTCATATTTAATGAGCAAATGTATGACTGAGGTCAAGCATGAAAAGGAAATCATTGACTTATTTGAAAAAATAGAGGTAAATATTCCCTTACTTGACTTAGTAAAAAGAGTTCCGGCTTACGCTAAAAACCTTAAGGACATATGAACAAACAAGAGGAAGTTTAGGCCTAATGAGAGAGTCCAATCGAGCTCGAATGTGTCCGCCCTATTTAAACCTCAAATACCTGCCAAGTGTCAAGACCCTGGATCTTTCACTATTCCATGCACTATAGGAAAGGTAACTATAGGAAGAGCTTTGTTAGATCTAGGGGCCATCATTAATGTGATGCCCAAATCTGTCTATCAATCCTTAGGAGTGAAAAGCTTAAAACCCACATCTGTTGTCTTATAACTGGCTGATAGATCATTTAGGCATCTAGTGGGCATAATTGAGGACATCCTAGTTCAGGTAAAAGGTTTGGTATTTCTTGCTGATTTTTATGTACTTGATATGTCTTCTGAAGTTGTGCAGGATACTTCTTTTAAATCTCGGGCGACCTTTTATGCGAACAGCGAGCACCATGATCAACACGAAAGAAGGTAAGATCACCATGGAGGAAGGCGATCAACAGGTAAGCTTCTATATGTATGAAGCTATAAAATACCCCCATGAGGACTATTTACTTCTAGCAGTTAATATGCTAGATATGGTTGTTGAAGATGCATGTGTTGACTTTGAACGATCCATGAATCCTTTGACTAATGATTCCATGGAGACAATTTTTGTTACTGATGTTTCAGGTGAACCACGGAGTGTGGACATTGGCATGGAATTGGAAGGAAGTCGAGCTACCTCGCCGAAGCATGGGGACAAGCCAAATGTCCATCAAGAGCTAAAAGACCCACCTTGAGCACCAGGTTGTTTCTCTTCTTTCACTTACAATATATTTGTGCATATTGATTGGAACTGGAATGACATTGTTGCGCATGAGTCTATTGACTACGTGTGGGGAGAAACTTAATCAGTAGGATTAGTATTAGTTAGTTAGGATTTAAGTTTAACTGTTTCAATAATCTAGTTTTCCTTTGAAACCTGAATCCTTGTGGCTGCATGATACATGTGGCATAGCGGAAGAAATTGATTTAGATGGTGCACTGCATGTTGTTTGGTCATAAAAGATTGCATTTGAGGTTAGGATCCATTCAAACTTGTTTCCCCTTTTCTTATTTTTTCTGTGTTTCGAAAAGTTTTGCCGCAGCATTGTGCAATTTACAGCGACGTGATTTACTTCTCTCGCCACGGCGAACGAATAAGTCGTCACGGCACAACACCTCACAAGCTAGCTCGCCACGGCGTAGGTTAATTTCTTCGCCGCAGCGAATGACTTACCGCGCGAATCCTTTCACTAGTGAAATTTCTCTTTTACCCTTATTGTTCAATGAACCCTTCTTTTACCAAGGGCCCCTTTTGTCATTTCACATCCTTCCTTTTTCTAAACCCTGACTACTCCTTCTCTCTCCTCCACTTCATCTTTTCTGTTTCCTCATACGCTGCAGCTCCGTCCTGTAGCATCGTTTCTTCTCCTCAATTCCAGCCTCTTTCATCGTCCATTGCAAGCAGCTCACCCAATGTTGTCTTTTCGTCTCTACCTTTCATTTTGTAATAGTTCTCTTCTTCTCATTTGTCTTTTTCGTTTCAGTTTCGTAGATTAGGGATAGTCCGCCGCGGTGTGTCCAATCGTCACTCTTCGTCGCAGCGTGAGAGATTGTCACTCATTGCCACAACGAATGAGCCATCTCGCCACAGCGTGGGGCACACAACTTATTTTCCGCAGCGACAAACCCCTCACTGCGGCGAAGCCTTGTTTTTTTTTATTAATTGATTTTGCCTTTTCGTGTGTTTGTTTTCTCTACAGGACCATGCCTCGCACCAAGAATGCCTCCCACTTCTCCTTCCGATTTCTACCTTTCCTCCAGCTCTCTTGAGTTCTCTCCTGAACCTTCTCCCTCACATAAACCTTCTAGCTCTTCCCAACCTCCAGCCTCCCCAGCCCGCTCTTCCACTTCCTCCCCCCGGTTGATCCAGAGTATGCTGACCTAGCTGTGAAAATCGAAGCTAGGCCGCTATTCAAGGAATGACCTTTCCCGCTCTCTCCCTACAACCATCCTTTATCCACACCTCATCGCTGATCTGTTCTGAGCCTATCAGGTCCCGGAACATCCTACCAACCATTCTTTCGACCCGACCTCCCTTTTCTGCTATATCCGACTAAAACAACCTTGCCTCCAGCCTCCTCCACCACCTTCCCCCCTCCCCCATCCCCTCCTCGTTCAGCCCCACCACCCACTCCATCCCCTCCTGTTATTGCTGTTCACTCCGAGGCTTTGCCTCGTAAGAACGTCCCTCCCACCCCAATCTCTCCCACGCCCTTTGCCTTGCAAGCCCTCGCCCACTAGATGGGCACTCTCCAAGAGGCTGTTCTACGCATTGAAGCCTGTCTGGAGCAAGATTGCTAATATCACAGGCAAATGGATGCCCTGATTGCAGCCTACCTGCACTTTCCTCTTCCTCCTGTGGCCAGAGATTCTTCAGACGGCGCTGGCACATCTGAGCCCATCCCTCCTACTACTGCGGCCGATAATCCTTTGGAGTAGTTAGGGCATTTTGTTTTGTTTTCCTTATTTCTTTTTCTTTTCTTTTGTTGTACTTCTTTCTGTTTTCGTTTGTTAGTCGGATCCTTAGCCACTTTTGTAATGCCCCAATTTTACATCAATGATATAAAACCAGTGTTTATCTTTTCCACCTTCTACGCTTTTCTTTTATTCTCATGCTTTCTCTCGTTTTGCTTCATTTTCATTAAGGACAATGTGTTGTTTAAGTGTAGGGGGAGCTGTTCCCATTTTGTTACTCTTGTTGTGCTCCAAATTGACACTTTATATGTTTGTGTTAATCAATCTTGCATCATGATACACATTTTCAAACTTGGTGAAAAATTATGCTAATTCTATTGTTCTTTGCCGCAACGAATCTGGTAAGACAAGAAAGGTCACCGCGGCACACATTGCTTTCGCTGTGGTGTCACACCATTTTATAGGAATGAATTTTGTTGAAAATTTTTTCTCAATTCAAACTTCTTCCACACTCAACTCTTGTAACTTTAGTTTTCCAAAGAATTTATAAGTTTTAAAGTGGTAGTTGAGTTTATGAAAATACTCCCCATTCTTTTTATGATAGTCGATATTGGCTAATTTTACTTTTGATGTTTTCAACACAAAATAAATGAAGGCATGCTAATAAAGTAGCACTTTAAGTTTTTTTGAAACTTGAGATTGTTCATTAAGATATTACCCTTGTTGGAAGGATATTTGAGCATGATTTTTCTTTAACTTTTGTATGTATCTGTTTATTTCATATCTCTCTGGAACTTGTTTCAATTCTTAATTAAAGCTTTATGAACTAGAATTTTGTTGGTATGATAGAGGCATTCTTTCTTCACCCCTTTTACCCAAACACAGTTCCACAAACACTTATCCTTTGCTAGCCCCTTGAGCCATTATTTATGAGCACATACACGCATCCTTATATGATGTCAATAGTTTAAGTTGCATTTTCTTCATATAAAAGAAAGTGTTCCAAAAAAGGACAGTAAAAAATATATATAGAGAGAAAGAAAAGAAAGAGAAAGAATACTACAAGCAATTTCAAATTATATTCATATGTAGGTGTTCATCAAAGAAAAAAAAAGAAAAAAAGTGTGTCACTATTAGTTTATCTGTTGACATCCACTTCATAATTTTAGCGCATGTGTTCATACTATTTCTTTCTTTACTCATTCCATCCATTCATCTAGCCCTCCGGATATTACAACCTTAAAAAGTCCTTTTGATTTTCAAAATTATATTTTAATTAATTAACTATATTTTCATTTTTAATTAAATATAATTAATTGTTTGATTAAAGAAAACATAATTAAAAATTAAAAAATTAAAATATAAGGTCACAGGCATGACTTAAGTGTCACACTTGTGACACATATGTATTTTATCATTTTAAATAAATTATAATTAATTAATTAATTGATTAAATAAAATATAATTAATTAAAATATTGAAGTCACAGGCGTGATAACAAGTCACAACCGTGCATGTTACAAGTCACAATCGTGCATGTTATTTGGTTTTTCTTGTTATCAGTTAATTAACACTTATATGATGTTATAATATCGTTTATTAAATAGTTAGTTAATTAATTTAAAATTAATTGATAAATTAATTATAATATACTTAATATTGTCTTTAATTAATGATATTTAATAAATAATAATAACTTGCACGATTGTGACTAAATATATAATAATAATAATAATAATAATAATAATAATTCTTATTATTACATAATGTACGATTTTTTTAATGACAACAATTAATAAAGAATGCAATAATTTAAAATTAATAATAACATAAATAAAACTAATCAAGAGCTATTGTGAGATTTAACTTTATTAAGTGCATTGACATAAAAGCATGTGTGAATTATACTTAATTAATTATTACTTTTGTTATTATTAATTATTTATTATTCTTCTGTATATACTAAACATACATGTTATAATTAATTATTAACATTATTAATAATTTCTAATTATTTATTGAGTGCTTTAAGCACATCAAATATCATAAAACATCTATAATTGCATCCAAAACAACAAGAGGTCTACAGATAATTCAATAACAACTCCTACAAAATATTTAGTTTCTCATAATCATGAACAATCCAACAGAATCCATGGCTTTCTACACTCTTCATTCCTTTTGTAATCTCCTCAAATATTGTCCTTCCTCTCCATCATATTTCATTGTCATCTAAATTCTCTAAATCTATCTAGTGGTGCCGTTAAATCATCTACACCACATCAACAGCTGGAAATTTGATATCTGCACATTTCATCAGTGACGTGCATCAATCCATCCTATAAATAGGCTCCAAAACTACTCTCAAACATTGGATAGTGTAAGGAAAAACTAAACACTTCAAAGATCAAGATGCAAAAAATGCTAAAGATCAAATAAACTAGAACTAAAACCCACAAAGAAGCACTTAAAACAGATGAAACAACCAATCCATTCTATCAATTCATCATTCCAAGGAATAAGAACATGCAATCTTTCAAACTTTGGCCACTTGAATGTGTAATTACTACACACGTCATGACTATGGCCATATATAATCAAACTCAAATTCTGACACTGTCAATGAAAGGCAAACATAGATTCAAAATGGATCTTCCTCACTGAATTCACCCACTTCACTTAAAGTGTTTAAGGTTAGTGTTTTGCTCAAGACTCCCTATAAAAAAGCACACTATCATAGGCTTGCAAATATACCAATTCTTCTCCACAATGATTACATGCAGAAATATATCAAAAGGACTTTGTTGAGGGTTATAATGGGGCTAGGGTTTAAGTTATGCCAAAGAGGTTTGAGGGCTCATCACAAGCACTCATAGAGTACTAAGTATGCAAAAGGACACAAAATGATTTCTGAAATATATGAATGGATATAACTAACTATTCCCCACTTCTTATTGCTACTATATGTCATTCCTTTTGCTTTTTCACAAAAATCAAGAAACACAACTAACATTAGCAGCTTTATGTACTGTGCTATACAAGTAGAGGTATGACGAAAGATACTTAAAGTGTCTCAGAATTTTTTTTTCAAGAATCCCAAACTGATGCAACTTAGCACTCTATTAAACTTATGATAAGGTAATCTAATGGGGTTTAAGGTTTAAAATGAAGGTTTTTTACAAACAAAAAGATCAAAGGCTCCAAGGGGTTTGTAAGGGACAATGACATAGGTTGTTGTTTAAGTCAAGGGCTAAACGAACGAGGGCCTTAATCATTTCTATTTAGCATGCATATGGTAGATTCAAATTGGTTCAAGGCAAGTTTTGTGTGTACTACCTATAGGAGTATCACGCAATCAAAGAAATGATATGACTATGGAATAGAGTCATATAGGCTCAACTCCTCACTTAGGCTCAAATGAAAATCTATCATGTTTCTACACATCACCTAATCACTCAAATATCAATTTCTAAGTAAGCCTATGTAACCAACTACTTCAGCCAATCTGCATGGTTCACCTTCTATCTAAGTGGCCTAATTCAATCTTCAAGCATATGATTCAATCCTATTCCGACTACTATGATAGAATTTCAAGCCAATAACTCCTAACCTAATATACAACCTAATATACTACAAACAAAGAACACAATTTCTAAAACCAAAAATCACAACACAAAACAAGTTTAAGAAGTTTATGGAGAGGGTGGAGACGATGGGGTTGGAGATGTCACATGACGTCCTTGCATCTCCCAAGACTTTTGGATTTTCTTTTCGAGGTTTTGCTATTGGCAGGCTATCAGTTGCATTTGTTCATTCATTTGGTCGAGCTGCTGCTGTGTCTTTCTGCTACATGTTGTCATGCGATAGTATTTCTGCACATCTTAAGTACAGTGCATCAAAATACTCATAAGGAATAGGGGTTAGTCTAGAAAGATCAATTTCAAAGCGCTGGCCCAAAGCAGTGGCTAAATAACCCATTCCTAACAATGTTCCCTTCTTTGCCACAGATTGGGTTAAAGATTGAGAAAAAAAAACCTGAACTGTTGGATCATTTCGACGGTAAATAAAAATGACAAACAAAATAAAGAATGAAAAAAAAGCCCTAAATTGTCAGATCATTTGGACAGTGGGATGGAATTTCGTGTTCATCCATCCCATTCATCCTTATTATACTAGCTGATAGGTACTGCGCAAATGCGCTGTAATATAATGCCCACTTAATTTAATTCTATGATTGTTTATTTTAAACATGTTATATTATTATATTATTTAATGCATAAATGAATATCGAGTAATTTAAAATTTTGTAATAAAATTAATAATATTTAAATGTATATTTTCTTAAGAAGGTTAAAATTCTTTACATTAAAAATATATAAGTTAGAATGTTAGAAATGAATTAGTAATATTAGTTAGTAAAAATTATGAATGAAAAATTTAATAATTAAGGAAATGTATCGTGCAATGTATTTGTTATAAATGGATAAAATATATAAACTAAATTAAAAATATATGTAAGTAGAAAGTAATAAAGATATATCATAGGCGTGACATGGGAGTTGTTATTTTGTTTCTATATAATTTTATAACATTTTTATTAAATAAATATATAATTAATTAAAATATTATTAATTAGTTGATTAATTAATACATAATAAATTGATTAATTAATTATAATATATTTAACACATATAAAAAATAAAATCAGCTAATTAAAATTTAATTAATTAATTAATTTAATATTAATAATTCATTAATTTTTTTAATATAATTAAAATCTTCGGCTTTCTAATTAATTAAGTATAATTCACACACTCTCATAGGTGTCACATGAGCTCTGTTTTAATAATGCTTTAATGTCAATAGGCCTAATAAAGTTAAATCTTATAGTATCTCTTAATTAAATATATTTAAAATATAGTTAATTAATTAATTTTGATATAATTAAAATATAATTAAGTATTAAGTATATAATAATAAGGATGAACGAGATGGACGAACATGAAATTCCATCCCACTGTCCAAATGATCCTACGGCTCGTGTTTTTTATTAATTATTTATATTAGGTTAATCATTATTAATTATAACTAGATAACCTTAACAGTTAATGATTAATAATTAATTTATAAATAAAATATATTTTAATAAATTAATTAATTTATTATGACTGCCCTGAGTAGGTTCGATCCTTTTGTTTGCCCAATTCATATCATATCACTGTGGTAAATAGTCTACTATATATCAAAATATACCAATAGCGATGTAGTTTTCGTTGATTAGATTTGAAATTAATATGTTGCATTTTGGATTAATTAGGTTTAAACTTATACTCCATTTTGATTGAATTTGGATGTAAATTTTTTTGCCACTAAATTAATAAAAAATTTTGTTTATTAGACTAAATCAATCCAGACTAGGTTTAAATTTGGAAATAATTTCTCTCTCATATATCTACATTTGTTTTAGTGTTACACCTTTACTCTTAATAACGTAGGATTTGTTTGGGAGAAGGCATCCATATATATGCTGCAAGTAGTTGACCAAAATTTGTGTCGTTGTTAAGTATACAGATTTATTCTCCTTTTCTTTTGTTAGATCAAGGATGTTTATATTTTGGAGAGATTGGTCTTTTCTCCATATATTTTTTAATAAAAAAATGTATCCGTTATTTAGATTAGCTCTTTTTGAGGATGTGTATATTTGATGCTTTCTATTTATCAGTATTATGACTTAAGCTCATTTTTGTTGGCAGGTGGACAGTGGTTTAAGGCTCATGTTTCCTCATGTGGTCTATTTCATATTTCTTATCCTAGTGCTTCTACAGCCAACTGTGCCAAGGTGATATCTCTATGATCAGATGATATGTCTATGATCAGACAATCAGTTGTCTATGATCAACAATTTAGTTGCAGCAAATTAGGGAAATTTTGCTGCTACTATTAACATTGCTTATTTTTATTTGAAGGCTGAAATTATGTCAATATTTTTGGATCTTGTCCAGGATAGTACATCCACCACTAATGTCTTTATCGACATTAACCTCTGATTTTTAGAATATGGAACTACGCTGTCTTGTGTAAATCATCTTTAAAACATTTATTAACTAGTTTGAATTCATATCAAATTTGAAAGTTATTATATTCTATATAATATAGTATGTACTAATGCACTACTTAATTAACAGTCGTGATATGAGATCTTACATCGGTTGGAGAGGAGAACGAAGTACGCCTTAAAGGGTACGGATACCTCTCCCTTACAGACGAGTTTTCCATGACCTAATGCATTAGATCCCATCGGAACTCCAAGGTTAAATGTGCTTGGGTGAGAATAGTACTACGATGGGTGATCTCTTGGAAAGGCCTCGGAAAAAGCAAAATCGTGAGCGCTTGGCTAAGCCAAGTCCCAAAGCGGACAATATCTGTAAGCGGGTGATCTGGGATGTTACAAGTGGTATCAGAGCCGGTACTCCGAACTGTTGTGCCAGCTAGGCTGGACCCCAAAGAGAGCTGGGCCCTAAGGGAGGTGGAGAGTATGAGATCTCA
Organism: Erythroxylum incrassatum; assembly: GCA_026546855.1. NCBI lineage: Eukaryota > Viridiplantae > Streptophyta > Magnoliopsida > Malpighiales > Erythroxylaceae > Erythroxylum > Erythroxylum incrassatum. The sequence continues at coordinate 17,558,093 of JANVCL010000007.1, read as the reverse complement.
CATCGGTTGGAGAGGGGAACGAAGTATGCCTTATAAGGGTACAGATACCTCTCCCTTATAGATGCGTTTTCCATGGTCTAATGCACCAAATCCCATCGGAACTCTAAGGTTAAATGTTTTTGGGTGAGAGTAGTACTACGATGGGTGACCTCCTGGGAAGGCCTCGGGGAAAGCAAAACCGTAAGGGCTTGGCTGGGCTAAGTACCAAAGCGGACAATATCTGTAAACGGGTGATCTGGGATGTTACACGTGATTAGTAGTAGTACTAATAATAATGTATTAATTATTCCATTAATTTAACTTAACTAGATAGAAAAATTGATTAAATTATATTTAAATTTAAAAGAATTACACAATTAATTAAAGAAGTTTATTTAATTAATTAAAGAAGTTTGTTTACTGATTATATAAAAAATTGATTAGTTATTTGCAAATTTATTTTGTTTTTTGAAGTTAAAATTAAATATGGATTAAAAGTTTCTTATATCATACAAAATTTTTCAGTCAGTTATTTCTTAAATATCATTTTGTAGTGAAAACAATTGAAAAATTAGTTTGCACTTTCTCGCAAATCATTAAGTAAATTATATCTTTCACGGGCATGACATGTTAAGTTACTCTCGTGAAAACATGTCAAGTGTGTGACTCAACATGTCACACCCACGACATACAACGAGTTTGGTAAATCAAACTGTTGAGTTTCCTCTAACCCTTTTAAATAAAAACATAGGTTGAGCCCTCATTACAACAAATTTGGTAGAGAAAGATTAAAAAAGTATTTTTAAAATTTTCCAAAATTTGTCTGACATCTTAATTCACTTTCATGGGTGTGACTTAACATATCACACCAATGACATATTTATATTTTTCGTAGAAATACGTTAATTGTACTTGTTTCAGAAGAATTTGCTATCGAATCACAGAAAATCTTTCCATAGATATTTTCAATTGATACGACAATCATTTAAAGACGCATACGTCAGGCTATTTCATGCAGACAATATTTTCGATTCATAGGTCAGGTATTTAAATACACACTGTTATAAATGAAGTTTATTCGGTTGTTAGAAATGAAATATGCAAATTATTAATGTTACTTTAATAAACAATTAGTATGTTTTATTTTTTTCTAAAAAATCCTTCCTTTTATTTAAAATTTGGTTGACAATAATTCTATTAGATTCTAATTCCATTCCAATTTGGTTAACTTCTTCTTGCTCTACTTGTTCAAAATGAGTTATAGAAAAACTATCTATCAAGTTCAGAAAATTAAATCTGTTATTCTATCACGACCTGGTAAACATCGAGTCTATGACATTCGTCATATAACCGGGCTAAGGACACGCACGATATCCTTAATTTGACAATGCAAGGCTAACTGTGTATCCATTATTTTCTTTTTTGAAAAATTTGGACAGCACAACGGCTATATTTTAAAAATCCTAAACTTGTAAATGATTTCAAACACACTTCTATATTCACATTCAACCACAACTTCAAGACTCTAAAGTCCATTCAAGGCTATCTCATCAGAACTCTGAAGTTAAATGTGATTGGGCAAGAGTAGTACCAGGATGGGTGACCTCTTGGAAAGTCCTGTAGAAAATTAAAACCATGGGGGTTGGGCCCAAAGCCAACAATATCTGTGAGCGGGTGATCTGGGCTTTTACAAGTGGTACCAGAGTTGGTACCTGAACTGTTGTACTAGATAGGCTGGACCCTAAAGGGGTGGAAAGTGTGAGATCCCACATCAGTTGGAGAGGGGAACAAAGTATGCCTTATAAGGGTACGGATACCTCTCCCTTACAGATGCATTTTCCATGCCCTAATGCACTGGTTCCCATTAGAACTTCAAATTTAAATGTGCTTGGCCAAGAGTAGTACTAGGATGAGTGACTTCTTGGAAAGTCCTGTGGAAAAATAAAGCCGTGCGGGCTGGGCCCAAAGTGGAAAATATCTGTTAGCGGGCGATCTGGGTTGTTACATATTCGGTCTCTAACGAAGGAAACTTCTGTATTACAAAACCAGGTCAAATACTTCTCTTTCTTTACTATTTCGTATTTTTAAGTAGAAAGAAGCAAAGTTATATGAATATTGCACAAAATATTTGCTTTATTTAACATTGTTTTCTACCTGATAGTAGAAGAAATTTTGTACCAAGAATTGTATTGAACGGTTTCTGAGAGCTAACGACAACTACGTTAAATTAGCTACAAAAAAATTGAAGGCTTGCCTTTTTTGGAAAGAAAGCATAATTTTTGGTATTTTCATGATAATTTTTATACGATTTATTTTTATTCTTATATTTATTGAAAAAATTTCTTTTGAAATGTAGAGAAATTAAGAGAAGATGAATTTTCCGCTGAACTCACAGAAGGGCTTGCATATTTAGCAGGTCGCGATAAAAGTTATAAACCTATTTTGGTAACTTTTAAACTCTGTCAATTATGTCTAATTATTTATTTATTTTTCAAACCTGACGGAATTTATTGACAATATTATTTACATATGTCCTTTAAATTTCATTTTGACATCTTTGCACATATGAGAAATTGGGAAAAAGCATTTCATGCAGTATTATTTGTGATATGCACATCATTGCACATTTATATGATTGTACATGCATTCATGACATTTTCGGGTACAATTGAGTTGTTAATTATGATTAAAATGTGCTTTGGCAATTTCAGAATTATTTATGACATTTTTGGAATTTTAGTGAATTTTGTGAAAAATATTAATTGTTTGGCCAATCATGGGATGACATGTGGCAACTTGTAATTGGGACAAATGGCATTCGTAGGCACAGGCCACATGGCAAGTAAATGAGACAAATGTCTTAAGGTGGGTTAGAAACGTGTGAGACATGCAAGATAGACGTATATGAAATTGAAATTAGAGAAGAAAAGGTTGCATGTGTTTTCGGTGAAGAAGCTAAGGCATCCGAATGTGGTTTCTGGAAACTCTTACTAATTCAACCAGTTTTCTATGCTGGATTCGTAGCAGATCCAAGTAAGTTGTGTTGATTTGACTTTGTTGTTGTTAAATGATGGATTTTCAGTAGATAGAAGTGCATGAATGTGAGATTAAGAAAGTTGGTTTCGGTACCGAATAGGATTGATGATCGAATGATGGTACGAACTTGTTAACATGTTGTTTCTGGAACTCTAGATTGAAGTTTTATAAGTGTTCTATTAAGGTTTTGAGAAAAATCGCAAGGAAAAATGTATGAGTTTTTATCCGTGTTCATCCGAAGTAGTTTAGAGGTGATTTGAGTAAATGTGCAATCTTTGGAGTTGCATGTGAGTAGTTGAGCTAGGAATGTGTTAGAGGAATGATTTTAGGTATAACTGAGTCGTTTGAGAGGTGTTTGAAGTAAAGGAAGGGAAAATGAAAATTGGGGAAGATGAAGTCGAACCAGACGTCGCGACGAATTTTAATTCGTACGTCGCGACGTGTGGCTGACCCATTAAGCTTGTCGCGACTAATATCTTTTTGTACGTCGCGACGTGTGTCTAGCCTTTAAGCTCGCCGCGACTTATTTATTTTCGTAAGTCGCGATGCATAACATCCCCCCTGAACTCGTCGCGATGAACGTTGC
>JANVCL010000007.1:17502843-17514275 GCA_026546855.1 Erythroxylum incrassatum | reverse complement strand
CAACATGTCCTAGTCGACTAGGGCATGTATTTTTGTTGAACTAACTTCCCTCCACTCTTTTGTTTATAATTTTTCTGTCCGACGTCCGATTGACCTGATTCTTGAGGCATCGAATTCATAGACTATTGAATTTCATTTTATCAGAAATTGAGAATTTTTGGACGGAAAATTAACAGGTGTCCAGGTAATAGTGCTTTAGTCACTGTTTTATTTCTTTCTGGACCTATTGAGGTCCGAATTGAGTACTGTCAGTGACATTAGATTTTTAATTTTTAGATGGACTTTTATGACGAAAAATTTTGAATTAGGGTCGGGAATATCATGAACATGCATTGTGCATCTGCAAATTGCTACATGTGCATCATTGAATAGTTTTGAGTGAGCAAATGGTAATCTTTCTATACTGTCATTGTTATAGAGGCACTTTTGAAGCGTCAATCCTCCAGTGTCACTGAGACTTCCCAGTATTCGCTCGGAAGTATAGGTGAGTAACCTAGGTGGTTTACTCAATTATTATATGTCTACTGTGGGGAATAACGGTGGGATTAGAATTGTGTTTGTTATGACTGAATTCCGGATGGAGGGTCCGATGAATTGGGAGAAATGACGTAGAAGTGTATCTGGTTGTAATTCTGTGAACTGAACTATTTCTACTGTGTGAAAGTGTGATACATAAATGGCTTGTACTGTTACTGCTTACTGCTTCATTGTGATATACTGTGAGATACTGTGATTAACTGCTTGAAGTGTTCTGGATGTGCACATTGTGCATTACTTGCTACACTGTCCTGCATTTCATTGCCTTTACTGGGGTAAACTGTTTTATACTGACTGTTAAATTGGGCATATGCATTGCATACATCAATGCATAAACTGATAATAACAACAGTTGTGACCAGAGTCGCCACTGATACTGATACTGAAAAAGAGCTTCGAGCTCGAAGGGAGTTCTACTCCCTAGACGCGTCCACTGAATACTGTTATACTGATACTGAAAAAGAGCCTCGAGCTCGAAGGGAGTCTTACTCCCTAGACGCGTCCACTGAATACTGTTCACTGTTAATGCGCTCGGTCACAACTCTGTAATAAAATGGGAAAGCGTCACATGTGCATTGCATAAATGCTTGTCTGCATACTGTAAATGGAAAAAGGCATGAATGCCTTATAAAATTATGATCTGCTTATATCTATTAACTGAGGTGGTATTTTGTTTTTAACTGTGCTATGCCTGTAATGTGCTTATATGATGCAGGAATTGGGCGAACCATCGATGATGGTTCCTCACTGAGTTTGCAAAAACTCTCCAAAATTTTGCATCTATTTTTCAGGTCTTGAAGAATACGCCGCTTGAGACGGGAGTATGTCTACTGTAGGCAAGTGAAGGATAGAGGTCGGGATCAGTTCGTGTCTGCATTAGTGTCACATAATTGTATTCCGTAATCATTGTAAACTGATTTGTATTTATATTTTATGGTTATTTTAAAGTATTACTAAATGATTGTAATAACTATAACTGCAAAGATTTACTACTGTTTACTGCTTATTCTGCGCCAATGAATGTCTTAAAACGAAAAAATATATATACTGATATTTGTCTGACCGACTGATGTAGGACGTCACCCTCACGGGGCACGGACTCGGATATCACCAATGATATCGAGTTCAGGTCACGTGGGAGTGGGGTGTTACATGAACAGAATTCCACAATATCAAAATAGAACTTTAAGGTATCAAAACAGAACTTGATTGTGTCATAATAGAACTTGATTATATCAAAACATAATTTAGTTATATCATAATTGAGCTTAACTTATATTAGAATTAAACGTATATAAGAACACAAAACAAGTTAGACTACTAATCCTTTTCACAGAAGTGGGTAACATGACTAAAAGAGAAGATGCCATAATTGGTATCATAGAACAAGAGAGACTTATGTCTAAGTAATAGGAGACACTATTGTGTCAAATATCAGGAGGCATCGAAGTGTCGATATCAGGAGACACTGAAGTGTTAATATCAGGAGACATCGAAGTGTCACAAGAGCAGCTGCCTTCTAGGCATGCCTATTTACCCACGATTAGGACTTAACAGTTTTAAAACAATCCATTTCAGATTTCATAATCACATGTAAAAGATAAAATGCATATCATATAACTTATTCCATTTTGCTCACATAGGATATAATCATTCACATTTAACCAAACTTAACATGCCTTATGAACATAATCATTTGTAATAATGCACCAATGAATACATTAAGTAATTATATATTACATGTAGTCACACAGGTTCCCAATTCACAAACATTCACAACTAACACATTACTCTTATTATTTAAATCACATTGGCCTTCATAAGTAGACTTCATTCCTTTAACAACTTATAAGTTCCAATATTAAATATTTTGTTATCTAATAACACCTTCCTTAAGATTATTACTTCAATTAAAAATCCAAATCTTATTAAACCTTTAATTAACTTATTCCACATAAAACTATGTTCATTTTTCACCTTAATTTAGTCCAATTACACCATTATAAAGTACCTTAACCTTATATAGTCCAAAAATTGCCCAAAACTAACCTTTTTCCCTTCCTAAGTACTTCCCAAAACTGTGGGAATAAGCCTTATAAATCCCACAATTGTGGGATGAGTGAACTGAAGGTTCACTCACCCACAACCTTCATTTTTTTTCCAAAACTTGACTTCTTCACTTCCATTCGACACACCTTCACCAAAGTCCATCAATTTCACTTCAATTATACCTTATTCATGCTTCAATAACTCATCAAATTCATGTCCAAACCAATTAAAAAATCATTCATAAGGCAACTCACATTCCATAATCTTTCATGCATAAAAAAATAAAGCAAAAGCTATCAACAACTATCATGTTCCAAACCTTAATTCATCATCAATTTAATACATATTCTATCCATTTCAAACATCACATAATTCATAACACAACATGCTATCAAGTTTAGAATTTCATTTCTCTCTTAACTTCAAAGAACAACTCCAAAGAAGCAAGCCAACTAGTCTTTGAAACAACCATACATAGCTCCTAGACCAAGGTGCAAATTTTAGCACCAACAAAATAATAACGCAGAAAATAGCAAGACTTACTTCTTAATGTAGTAACTTACCAGAACTTGAAGTGATGATCATCTAAATTGAAGAAAAAATCCAAAAATTATGAGTGAAAGAGAGGGTTTCAATGGTGAGATGAGAAAAAGAGATGAAACATAGCAGAAAGTGAACGGTAGAAACAAAGCCAATGTTAGAAACATGCCATGTGTAAAACGACTCATCTTGCTTTAGGGACATTTGTTACATAAAGACACAAGCCACATGTCCTCTCCCTAGCTAGTACATATGTTCTTCTATGAGGCTGCCAAATGTCACCAATATATTAGACCATTTTTCTCTCACTTATTGTTACCATTTGTCAATTTATTAACAATGTTGTTTGTCAACTATGCCAAATGTCACTAACTTATAGGCTTAGTCATTCCAATTGTACTAACTTGACAATTTTCCTAGTCTAAATGTACATTTTAATACCTTAATTCTTTAATGGTGTTAATTAATTCCAATTCACTAAGTATGATCCATTAAACCAAAATTGAAGATCAAACCAAAATTCAAAACATATACAACTTACAATAATGTCATAATTTAACACCTATCACATATGCCTTCATGAACAAGTAACATTTCAACTAGGGTATAATTTGGGGCCTTACAACTTTACTGTCACACTTTCTTCCTTGTTTTCTTTGCCAAAATTTTGCAAATGACTGAGTTTATGTAGATATGGTTTGGCTTTAAACTTTGGTGAGAATACTGCCACGGTTCATTGCCCAATTCCATTTAATCCACTTGATAGACAAGTGATCCAAGTAATGGTGATTTCTTCCATTAAAAAATGCTTGGGTATGGATATGCCACATAATTCTAAGAAGAAAGAAGTGGATGATAAAACAACATGTCTTTATTATGGGTTTTGAAAAAATTCAAGGCAAACATCAACAGCTGTAATATGGCTGAATCAAAATTCATGTTATCTCATAATAATGATGGTGAATTCCTAGTAAACGACTACTAGCTAAAGAAGCTCCAAAAAATAACTTTGAAGCAAATCTTATAAAGATGTTCCCATATTAAGTGAAAGTAGACAATACAAAAAGATGTCATTGATGTCCTTTGCTGACGACATATTGCTCACCACATGGAGGAAACTATATGACATATAACCTGATGTTATGACTCATATTTTCTATAGGCTCATATTAAATTTGTTTTAGGGTTTTTCCAATTTAATATTATATTAAATCTTAACCGTTAATTTGATCAAAAATAAATAAAAAAGAGAAAATTTTCTCTTAACTAAACTTTTCTCTACCTTTTCTCTTACAGCTTTACCTTCTTACCCTCAGCAGATCCCTCTTTTTGAAATCTTCCTCGTCGCCTCTGCTAAACTTCAACCTTTAATAGTGCTCTTGGGTCCTTAGCTACTAACTTTACTTCACCAAATATTCCTTTTGAAGGCCTGGAAAATAGAGGAGGGGGTGTCTCCCCCTCTTACCTGAACTTGGTAGACTTTCCTCCTCTTATAAGTTCAACAAAGTCGACAAAGACTGGGGAGAACTCTCCTTTAACAGCTAGTGAGATGAAGGCTAAACCTGGTGTCAATCAATATGCAGTTGCTTATAAAAATAAACCCTAGATCTAATGTAAGAAGAGAGAGCTCAAACATTTTTAGAATGTTATGAAAGAGGGAACGTCTATACCTCCTGTCGATCTTCTAAAAGCTGGAACCAAGGTTTGGTCTACTACTTTGGTGAGTGTATTCTATAGCAGGGCTTGCTTTTCCAGTTGTGCAAGCTTAAGCCATGGCTGGGTGGGATAAGAGGGGTCTTGAGAAAGTGATGCTAATGGAGGACGACTCATGCCTATTCAAGTTCTCAACTAAGAATAACTTTAACGAGATCATCGAAAAAGGTCCCTGACATATTAGTGGCCAACCATGTTCATCAAAAAATGGAAGTTAGGTATTAATTTTGATAGGAGAAATATCGATGCTTTTTCATTGTGGGAAGTCTATATGTATGGACACCCAAACAATGAATATGGAATGTATATGTTTTGCAAAATTTTATATTGAGGTTAAATGAGACTCTATGTTGCTTGATTAACTTCCTATTATTAAGTTAGGTGATGATGGTGAGCTGACAAATTTGTTGTGTCAATTCCCTATTCATGGAAACCCAAATTGGGGAAGAAGATTTGGCAACCTACTAGAAACCTTTTCAAAACAGGGAGTCATGACGAACTTATGGGGACATCAACTTTTGAGATTTCAAAAGGGGACGGACTTAAGGTAGTTGGATGTTCTATGGAGGAGAATGAAAAGTCACTAGAAATGGGTTGGTTCTTGATAATCCAGATGGGTAATAAATTAAAGGATATGATAAGCTAAGTAAGTTGAGTAGTATACGTACTAAAATTAGTTCAAATAGGACAAATGTCATTCAACCTTCTGGTCCTATTAATCCATTGACTGTAGATAATATGGAACAAAAACTAGCTAATGGGGAGGAATCAGATATCTTGAGGGTTGTTGAAAACACTGCCCAGTTGAAGTTGAATTGTCTAATGGAAGCAAATGCATAATGTGGACGAAGCAATGGAAGATGAACCTGGTTTACTAGATAATGATTCACCAAGCAATCTTTTGCTACTACAACTAGATAATGACAAACTTACTGAGATATTATAAAGGTTTCATGAGAGTTCCTCTAAATCTAAAAGACGATCAACTAAGAGGAAAACAAAAAAAAGAGATATTCCCTTAAATGAACATTCTAATATGGAATACATAAATGATACTTATTTAAGGATTGGAACACTATAGGATGTTATAATCAATTGATGTACTCTACCTTTGTAACTATTAAAAGGGTCCTAAGTTTATTGGTCGATTTAGTGAATCATTGTAATGATGTTTTGTAGCTTTTGCTAATATTAATACAATTCCTTTTATTTAAAAAAACAATATTCAATTCTTCTGAAAAAGTGTTTTTGAATGGGAAATTACAGTTTTGAATATAAAGTTTTGATGATGGATGAATTGATTTTAAAGTTTTTGATTTCTTACATTTTGGTCATATTAATGATATTTTTGACCTATAATGAAAATTTTAATTATAATTTTAATTTCATCTTATGGATTTATTATTATTATTAGTAGTAGTATATATATATATATATATGATAATGTAATTAAATTTAATTTGTTAGTCACCAAAGTGGCCAAATTAACTTTGAATATATGGTCATATAATTTATCTATTATGAAAATTTTATTAGTTGATAGAAATTAAGGAATTTACCCAAAGGTAAATCAATTTTCTATTAATAATAAATAGAAAGAATAAAATTCATATACTCTTGTCACATATATATAGTTATCCAAAGATGCTATATGTATTTGATGAAGTTTATTTATTTTTCATATAAAGATTAAATAGCTTTCTAATAATAGTGATGATATGTATTACTGTGTTTACCTAAAGGAAACTTGCATTGCATTTAATGTATGTGCTTTCTGTCTTAATCTATTAATTAGTAAACGTTTATATGTTTGAAGTTATTAGCCTTCATTCTCAAGCTTCTTTTGTTACCTTGTTCACTGGTGTGAATTTCTCTTAATGGAGCGAACAAGTCACTTTTCATTTAGGTGCATTGAATCTTAAGTTGGAACCATTAGAGGATAAACCTACTGACCTTAACGATATTAATACAGAGGTTGAAAAGGCACACCATAAGACATAGGTAAGGTCTAATAGGTTATGTTTGAATTTTATGGAATAATATTGCCAACAACATTAAGTCTACTATTCCTAGCATTAAAAATCAGAATGTTAAAGATTTTCTTAAGCTTATGGAAGATAAATTATGTTCTATTGATAAGGCAAGTATAGGGACATTTATCTTTGAATTCATGACCATAAAGTTTGATGGGTCAAAGAGTATGCAACAACATGTCCTTGATATGACTAATATCGTAGCAAGACATAAGACACTGGGTATGACTGTGGAAGACTCCTTCTTAGTGTAGTTTTTTATGAACTTACTTACTATAGAATATTGATCATTTCATATCAGTTATAACACATTAAAGGATAAGTAGAATATTGATGAATTGTCTAGTAAGCTTATTAAGGAGGAAATGAGATTAAAGGAACAAGGAGTTGATTATATTAAGCTAGTGAGTCAAGAAGCTGGAAAGAAGTTCAAACCAAAGTCCAAGAATTTTAAGAAGAAAGAACCTACTAAAGTTCCATAGGTTGCTGATGGTGAAAGGAGGAGACAAAAGTTAGATAAATGTAACTTCTACAACAAAGAAGGACATTATCAGAAAGATAGTCTAAAATGTAAAGCTTGATTCTAAAAGAAAGGTATGCATTATGTTTCTGTATGCTTTGAATCAAACTTATTTGAAGTTCCTTCTAACACTTGGAGGTTTGATTTTGGTGTCACTACTTATGTTTCCAATATTATGCACGAATTCCTTACAATCTAAACCATAAGCCCAAATAGCAACTTTTTATTTATATGGAACATAATGAAGGCCCCAATTGAAAGTGTAGGGACTTACAACCTAACATTAGATATTAGAAATCACTTGGATCTAATAAACACTCTTTATATACCTTCAATTTCTAGAAATTTAATTTCTGTTTCTAGACTTGATGCTAATGGATATACCTTTAAGTGTGGACATGATTTGTTTAATTTGTATAAGAATAATTCCTTTATTAGTTATGGAATGCTTATGGATGGTTTATATAAACTGAAAATTGATGATGTTTTTTGTAAACCCTTATTTATTATTAATCATAATGTTGGAGTGAAGCGTAACTTGGAGAGTTAACATTTTGCTTACTTATGAAATAAATGTTTGAGTCATATATCCAAGAAAAGGTTAGAAAGATCAGTAAAGAACGAGATTCTACCAAATCTAAATTTTATTGATCTTGGCTTATGTTTGGAATACATTAAAGGCAAGCAAATCAAACATAGTAAGAAAGGAGTCATGAGAAGCAGTCAACTTATTGGAATAATATACACTGACATTTGTGGACCTTTTAACACTTTGTCCTTTAATGGAGAAAAATACCTCATCACCTTTATAGATAATTTTTCACGGTATGGATATAACTATTCACTGTATGAAAAATATCAAGTTGTAAATGCCCTTGAGGTGTAAAGGAGGTTAAGAAGCAATCAGATAGAAAAGTAAAAATTGTAATATCTGATAGAGGTGGTGAGTATTATAGAAAGTATGATGAATCTGGATAGTGTCCTGATTAGTTTGCTAAGTTCCTCAAAAATCATGACATATATGCACAGTATACTATGCCAAACACACCGCAACAAAATGGTACGACAGAAAGACAAAATAGAACATTAATGGATATGGTTAGGAGTATGATGAGTAATTTCTCATTACCTAAAAGTTTGTGGATGTATACACTTAGAACTGCTATGTATCTATTAAAAAGGATTCTTAATAAGGAAGTTCCTAAAACTCCTTTCATGCAATGGACTGGAAGGAAACCTGGTTTAAGACACATGTATGTTTGAGGTTGTCTAGTAGAAACACGAATTTATAATCCATATAAAAGAAAACTGGATTCTTAAACAGTTAGTGGTTAATTTATTAGTTACCCACATAAATACAAATGATATAGGTTTTACTGTTTTAATCATAGGTTGAAACAGAAAATGCCAAAGTTTTAGAGAATGGTGAGGTTGATGGGAGTACTAAAAATCAAGTTGTGGATATTAATAAAATAAGGGTTAATGTTCCATTACCCATAAATGTTCATAAACCTACAACCACAACAAATGTTGTTCCTGTTTTGGAAGGTTAAAATAATCAAGAACAACATTTGGATAATGAAGAAGCACCCATAAAGAACCTAACTGACCGCCAGCTCATACAAAATCAACCAGTTAGTATAGATTTAAATAAACCTGTAAGGGTTAGAAGGTCAAATATTTCTAATGATTAAGTGGTTTATTTTCAGAGTCAGATTTTGATTATGGCATTGATAATGACCTTGTTTCGTTTTCATTAGCCGTAGGTAGTGATAAGTATGAAAGATAGCTTGATGTTTTGAAAAAAGAGATGAAGTCAATGGCTCAAAACAATTTCTGGGATCTTATGGACTTGCCAGAAGGTTCTAAATGAGTTAGTAGTAACTAGGACTTTAAGACCAAATGTAATTCGAATGGTAATGTTGAAAGATATAAAGCTAGACTTATTGTCAAAGGTTATACTAAAAAAGATGACATTGATTATAATGAGACTTTTTCACCTGTCACAAAGAAAGATTCATTAAGAATAATTGTAGCATTAGTAGCTTAATATGATTTAGAGTTACATCAGATAGATGTAAAACAACCTTTCCGAATCGGGATCTTGAGGAGGAAGTTTATACGGATCAACCTATAGGCTTTTCCAATGAAGGTAGAGATATGGTGTGTAAATTGAAGAAGTCAATATATATGGACTTAAACAAGCTTCCAGGAAATGATATATTAAGTTCACTAATACCATTACTTCTTTAGGTTTTAAGGAAATCATTGTTGATCAGTGTATTTATAGGAAGCTCAGAGGGAATGAGTTTATATTTCTAGTTCTGGATGTTGATGACTTTTTGCTTGTTGCTAATGACTTGGTTTTATTACATAAGACTAAAGAATTTCATTATAAAAGTTTTGAAATGAAAAATATAGGAGAGGCATCCTATGTGATTGAAATTTCAATATTCCCTAAGAGATCAGAAGATTTATTAGGATTGTCTCAGAAAGCCAATATTGAGAAAATTCGTAAGAAATTTAATATAAATAAGTGCTCAACAGGTGTAGTCCTTATTCAAAAGGGAGATAAATTTAGTCTTATACAATGTACAAAGAATGATGTGGAACATAAGAAAATGGAAACAATTCAATATGGTTATGAAGTTGACAATTTGATATACCTACAAACTTGTACTAGACTCGACATCAGTTTTGCAGTAGGGATGCTAGGTAGATATCAAAGCAATCTTGGCTAATATATCAGGATCCTAGTCTTTACTTCAGTGTAAGAAGGTTATATAGTTGCATAGACTTCAGCATGAATTCTGACAAAAGAAATGATACTACTACTGCTATGGTTACTAAGTCCTGTGATGTGCAACAAACCATGTTCTTGGTGTTTCCAAATCTAGTATCATTTACGTTGAAATTAATATAAGGATTTCATAAACAACAGAAATTGAGATAGAATGTTGAATTAAAATCTAATGATTTAACACCCCAACTGTGGTGTCGGACCCAGGTCCCGAAGCCCAACTATCCGAAACGGAAACGAAAAGCGCTAGCAGGTGCCCACAATTAGGGTTGTCCCAACGAACCCTAAGAGGGGTACAAAGGGTAATAGAAAACCACAAAGCGAGATTTGAATTTGAAAACAGTCAAAAACGCAACATACTAAGGTTGACCAGGACGTTTCCGTTAAACGGACATGATGACTGCCCGTTAAACGGGCACAAGCTGAGGACGCACACCAAATCCATCTGAGAGTGTCCGTTAAATGGACACACCTGTCCGTTTAACGGACAAACACTGGACAGGATGTAGGAAAATCCCGGTGTGTACATCACATGCACACGGTGCGGAAAACAAACATTTTTGTTCCGGGACCTTCCCGAAAGCCAGGATCGTTGTGTCGATATAACAATGTCAAACCGTAACGACTAAAGTAGACCGTCTCTAACGGTATCCACGCAGAGGTCGGAGAACCTAACTGGGGCAAACCCTTTTGACCCGAGAATAGCTAGAATAATTAAAGACTGCTAGATCTTACCTTATTCTAGGAGAGCAAGAGGAGAGACGATGGAGAAGCTTGAGAAGAGAGGAGTGTTCGTAGGTTATATGAGAGGAAGCTTATGAAAAACAATTTTTCCAAACCTTAACCCTTAAGATTTCGTTCCTCACACCTTGCCATACGACCATCCACTTCTAAGCTACATATATATGTATGTCTTTAACAATTAAAGCCAATAAAAGCTAGGAGGAGAGGGAGCCACGTTGATGGCCATTAAAGAATTAAATAATCAATACATCATTATGTTTGACTAAGTCAAACTCTTATCCTCTCCTTCTTTGGCTAACGATGGCTATATATATATATCTTAATTAATTAATTCTTTAATTAATTAATTGATATATATAATTGCTGAAGTGGTCCAGTCACACTGGGGTCGGTCCTACCGGCCTACCGGTCCCGGTACTGAAAAAACACCGAAGACCTGTTTCAGCAATATCGATGTCGCGATCTCATCGGGACATATCCCAATCTCATCGGGATC
>JANVCL010000007.1:17476343-17488761 GCA_026546855.1 Erythroxylum incrassatum | reverse complement strand
ATCTAGGAGGTATTCCTTAATTTCTACTCTTAGTTCTAAATTATTAGGATTTGAGCAACTTAAGGACATGTATACTTTTGATGATGATTTTGCTAATATGTATGCTGCTTGTGAGCATTTTGCATTCCAAAAATGTTATAGGCATGATGGATATTTGTATCGTGGTAATCAGCTGTGTGTGCCTAATTGTTCTTTATGTGCTTTGTTTGGCACGAGGACCATAGTGGTGGATTGATGGGTCATTATGGGGTTGCTAAGACATTGAACATTTTGCATGAATATTTTTATTAGCCTGGTATGCGTAGGGATGTTAAGTGTGTATGTGCCAAATGCATTGCATATAGACAGGCAAAATTTATTGTCAAACCCCATAGATTGTATACCCTTTTACCTGTACCTACTAAATCTTGGGTTGATATTTCTACGGATTTTGTTTTAGGACTGCCAAGAATAAAGAAAGGGTATGATAACATCTTTGTTATTGTTGATCAATTTCGTAAGATGGCGCATTTCATTGCATGCCATAAGACTGATGATGCTATGCATGTTTCTGATTTATTCTTTAGGGATATTGTTAGATTGCATGGTATTCCTAGGTCTATTGTTTCGGATAGAGATGTTAAATTTTTTAGCCATTTTTAGCATGTTCTGTGGGGAAAGTTGGGTACTAAATTGCCTTATTCTACTACTTGTCATCCACAGATAGATGGATAAACTGAGGTTGTTAATAGAACCTGAGGTACCTTTTTGCGTACTGTAGTTAGTAAAAATTTGAAAACTTGGGGTAATTGTTTGCCATTTATTGATTTTGCATATAATAAATGTGTGCATTCCACCATAGGTTATTCACCTTTTAAGCTTGTATATGGTTTTGATCTTTTATCTGTCTTGGATTTGGTGTCTTTACCTTTGTATGAGTTGTTGAACCTCGTTTCCGGAGCCCAACTCCAAAGTCGAAAACAATGGATTAGGAGGGAAAATTTTTGCGAAAGCGATGGCGGGTTCGCTGCGGCAAACTAGTGCTTCACCGTGGCGAAAATATGGAAGTCATTTCGAAAGACCCTTCGAGTGAAGTTCGTCGTGGCCAACGTCTGGCTTCACCGCGGCGAAGTCTCGAGTTAGTCTTCAAAACTCACTCAAGAGTCGTCCCAAAAGTTTCTCCATCTATCCTAACCTTACTTTCACTTTAAATTGCCTCAAATTCACTTCCTCTAATGTAACATTATTTCATAACAATTCAACTATCAAACATTATTTCATTACACTCTCTAGTCTCTACTCATTTGATTCATTACTTACAATTAATTTTCGTCCTTCACAATTTCCTATCTTTCTTTTTCCATAACACATCTCACTTATATATAACAACAATTCGTATTCAAAATTTATCATCTCAAATCGATAACTTCCTCAAGTATACCTAATTTCAACTCAACCTCATCCATACATAATTCATATTTCAATAACCTCAAACGAAAGCGTTTTACAAAGCTTTGATGGCATTTCAAGCCACATTACATCATCGATATCAAAATCCAAAATACAAAAGATACATAAACCAATAGTTCTCGAAATGCGACTAAAGCCTTGTGTTTTCCAAAAACTAACTCAAAATATAACATAAGCAAATTTGGAGTGATGCCTTAACTCTAGATCACTCGATCTCTTGCTCATCACCTAGAGAAGGGAAGGAATGGGCTTGAGCTTAAAAGCTCGTGGGTAAAAAGTTTATAACGGAGAATAAGCAAAATCATTGAAATGTTCATTTGTCGTAGAAAATTCATATTGAATTCATAAAACGCATAGTTTTTAAATTCTCAACCGAATTCACAATTCTAGCCCAAAACTCATTGTTAAAATATCATCACATAAACGTAGCATATACATTTAGCCATCAAAGCGTAACAATGAATTATGCACCATACTTGACAATTCAAAGATGCAAATCACAAACGAATGGCTTGAGGGTTCCATGGAACAAAATGGTGAAATTGAAGTTGACACCATAAACAAAATGAGACCTTTTTCTTCAGATCTCATATACCACAAGCGAGCAGCTGGGAGAAGGCTCTTATCAACGTGCACGTGGCGAATAAAATGGTTCCTTTCTTACCCATACAAAAGCACATATCCATGCTCAATTCAATTCATCATATATTCATATTCTCATGCTTTTTCTTCTTTTTCGAATATACAAAATGCCATGACATTTTTCAAGGCATAACATAAAATGTTTCAATGCATTTCCATCTTTATTTCAAAATTTGTCAACAAAATTCATATACCAAACATATAAAGATTTTTCAAATCATTCAAATAGCAATCATGCAACATTTATAAAAACAATTGAAATCATTTCATTCTCTTGACTCAAAAGAAAACATTAGTGGCTCATTAACTCTATTATAAACATGTAACCCACCTTGATTTCCTTGCTTATAACTTGCTCAAAGGTGCCTTTCCTCTTGCTCCTCTTGCCTTTCTTGATTCCCTTTATCATTGACAAAAATTCCCATTCAATATGAATTCAATTGAAATCCCACAATGCATATTCACTAAAATTTATTCTAGAATACTTAAACACATGCATGTCCTAAGCTTCATAAATTAAGACCCTTATAAAAATCCAAACCTTCGGGTCAATTTTTCATGATCATTTTGATCAGGTAAATGAAGAAATTTGATAATACTTTCTTCTCGAAAAATGTTTCTCATTGTCTTAAGTTTCTAATGTCCCCAAAATCATTCATTTTGGTTTAGAAATCTAAAAGTTATACCCCAAAAATTTTCGAACTGGTCTTATACTAAAACAGTATTATGTGCCCAACTTCCATCCTGAAAGTGAAATTCTTAGAGACTGAAACTTGATTTCTTCAGACAATTTGTAGTCCTTTGTCTCTAGTTGACTCCAAATAAAAAATCATTCTAGTTGGATAACTACATAAAAAGTTATACCTAAAATACCGAAGCGTGTTCTGTGTAGGAAAGTTGGCCAAGGCAAACTTTTCCAGAGAGGAAAAGTCCGCGTGAATTCTTACAAGTTTGTTACGGCGAACCAAGAGTTTTCCATGGCAAACTTTCACATACTCATCTTTAAAATTTTCTAGATTATACTTTTTACTTACTACACATATTTAACTTCATTTTTCACTTTCATTTTACTTCTAACTAACATTAAAACATGTTTCATTCATCAAATCAAGAAGAATGATACTTATACTTACTTGTTTATCCAAAGCTTCTTCAATCATCATGAAACCCTAGCTTCTCCAACATACACGATCAACATCTTTCACAATGAAATGGGTTAGGTATTTTAGCCAGCAGAAGGAGAAGACAATGAAACAAAATCAACATGGTGAGGGTGAGAGTGAGTTTCGTGAGTGAAAGGAGAAAAAGATGGAAGACAATCGAAGGAGACGAAGAAGAGAAACATTTATTGTGAATGGGCCAATGAAAGACCATGAGATAGTCTTTAATTTAGGTAAAATTCGTGAGTGGATGCCACTTGTCACCTTTTTGTGGTCTCTAATTTCTAATCCAATTGTCTCCTAAATTTTCAAATATTTTCCTAAAATTTACCAAAATTCTAATCTAACTATTTATACTTCTCCAATTCGATTTTCAATACAAATAATTCAAATTTCTCAATTTAAGCACATTTATAATCATTCCATAAAGACCTCATAATTAATTTAAATCATGCTTAACTCCAATAAAATAATAAGAAAAATTTCGGGGGCCAACATTTCTCCCCCCTCTTAAAAGAATTTCTTCATTGAAATTATTATCTGATTGATCAAAAGGCAAGGGTATGTCACCTCATATGCTCCTCCGTTTCTCATTTAACTTCATCACTCAAGTAATTTCTTTCAATTAATTATAGTTAAAGGAATCAATCAATTATTTAGATATCACACTATCTTAACTGTTTCCCCAATATAAATCAGATTACTCAAAAATTTCACTTTGTGTGTTGACAATACATCTTTGTCAGATCATATCAATATTTCTTAACATACTCAC
This sequence comes from Erythroxylum incrassatum, assembly GCA_026546855.1. NCBI lineage: Eukaryota > Viridiplantae > Streptophyta > Magnoliopsida > Malpighiales > Erythroxylaceae > Erythroxylum > Erythroxylum incrassatum. Next base: position 17,484,735 of record JANVCL010000007.1, on the reverse strand, counting down.
ATATCCCATATTATGAATCTAAAACATCTTTATTGATAATACTGATAATACAACTCATAAGTTACTGGTCCTATGCTCCTAATAACTTCATGTGGATCAATACAATTCAAGCTTAGTTTATCCTTTTTCCTAATATGAGCATACCTTACCAAGGTGGTACTCTCAGAAACAATTCATCTTTCCTTGCATTAGCACACATTTTAACATCAAGTCTACTCCAATTTTCCAGGATTTACCTCTTCTAATATTACATCATATCTTAATGGTCTCATTTAATTCTTCATCTTTTTCTTAATCTCATTCATACAAAAGATCCTATCTTGTATGCATTTCTAACTTTCTCCTTACTATATATCATTCATATTATGAAAATTCATTTATGTCTATTTCATTTCCGCTTTACTCTTTCCTCATTTCTGTCTCATTTTCCTATTGTCATCATATTTTTTTCATCTTCCATATGTATATCCTCATTCAATTCAGAATTATTGATGCATAATCATTATAAAATTCTGATCTCAATTCCACTAATATCTTCTTACGGTGGATCATAACTCTTGTCGCATTAATCGAATAACAACTTCGATGTCAATTTCCTCTTCTTAAGATCATAACAAGGTTATGTTTTCATTGCATTTTGCTTGTACACTCTAATCTCATCAGTTATACTTATGTCCCTATATTCATCAAACAATCCAGGATAATACATTCACATTTATATCACATTCGAGGATATATCACCACAATGCAATATTGATGTCATATTCAATAATGCATCCCCCCATACAAATACGTCGAATCATTATCTGTCATATTCACCCATATACTATTTCTCATTTCTATTTATCCACAACTTTCATTTTCTTAATATCATGAAAGAGTATCATTTTTCTTACTAATTCTATCAGCTCAAACTCTTAACAATTGCTCTTGCGTGTGACTCATACATATGCGACTCAAACAAGGGATCAGTTACTACTTTCTGCTATGACATGACTAAAATGCATGTAACTTGACACATATTTCAAAAAATGTCCATGTAAGATACTAAACTCTGGGCTCTGATACCATAATTGTTGGGCCCCGTTTCCAGAGACCAACTCCAAAGTCAAAAACAATGGATTGGGAGGGAAAATTTCTGTGGGAGCAGTGGAGGGTTCGCCATGGTACACTAATGTTTCGCCATGGAAAAAATACGTAAGTAATTTCCAAAGACTCTTCGGGTGAAGTGCGCCGCGACCAACTTCTGGCTTCGCCGCGGTGAAGTCTCGAGGTGGTCGTCAAAACTCACTTAAAAGCTGTCCCAAAGGTTTCTCCATCTATCCTAACCTTACTTTCACTCTAAATTGTCCCAAATTCACTTCCTTTAATGCAACATTATTTCATAACAATTCAACTGCCAAACATTATTTCATTAAACTCTCTAGTCTCTACTCATTTGATTCATTACTTACAACTAATTTTCATCCTTCACAATTTCCTATCTTTCTTTTTCCATAACATATGTCACTTATATATAACAACAATTTGTATTCAAAATTTATCATCTCAAATCGATAACTTCCTCAAGTATACCTAATTTCAACTCAACCTCATTTATACATAATTCATATTTCAATAACCTCAAACGAAAGCGTTTCATAAATCTTTAATGGCATTTCAAGCCACATTACATCATCGATATCAAAATCCAAAATACAAAAGATACATAAACCAATAGTTCTCAAAATGCAACTAAAGCCTTGTGTTTTCCAAAAACTAACTCAAAATACAACATAAGCAAATTTGGAGTGATGCCTTGACTCTAGATCATTCGATCTCTTGCTCATCACCTAGAGAAGGGAAGGAATAGGGGTGAGCTTAAAAGCTCGTAGGTAAAAAGTTTATAACAGAGAATAAGCAAAATCATTGAAATGTTCATTTGTCGTAGAAAATTCATATTGAATTCATAAAACGCATAGTTCTCAAATTCTCAACCAAATTCACAATTCTAGCTCAAAACTCATAGTTAAAATATCATCATATAAACGTAGCATATACATTTAGCCATCAAAGCGTAACACTGAATTATGCACCATACTTGACAATTCAAAGATGCAATGCACAAACAAATAGCTCAAGGGTTCCATGGAACGAAATGGCAAAACCGAAGTTTACACCATGAATAAAATAAGTCCTTTTTCTTTAGATCTCATATGCCACAAGTGGGCAGCCGGGAGAAGGCTCTTGTCAACGTGCACGTGACGAATGAAATGGTTCCTCTCTTGCCCAAACAAAAGCACATATTCATGCTCAATTCAATTCAATCACAGATTTACATTCTTATACTTTTTCTTCTTTTTCGAATATACAAAATGCCATGACAATTTTCAAGGCATAGCATAAAATGTATCAAGGCATTTCCATCTTCATTTCGAAATTCATCAACAAAATTCATATACCGAACATATAAAGATTTCTCAATCATTTAAATAGCAATCATGCAACATTTATAAAACAATTGAAATCATTTAATTCTTTTGATTAAAAAGAAAATATTAGTGGCTTATTATCTCTATTATAAACATATAACCCACCTTGAATTCCCTTACTTATAACTTGCTCAAATGTGCCTCTCCTTTTGCTCCTCTTACCTTTCTTAGTTCCCTTTAACATTGACAAAACTCCCATTCAATATGAATTCAATTTAAATCCCACAATGCATATTAACTAGAATTAATTCTAGAATACTTAAACTCATGCATTTCCTAAGCTTCATGAACTAAGACCCTTCCAAAAATCGATACTTTCGGGTCAATTTTCCATGATCATTCTGATTAGGTAAATGAAGAAATTTGATAACACTTTCTTTTATAGAAATGTTCTCCATTTTCTTAAGTTTCTAATGACAAAAAAATCATTCAATTTGGTTCAGAAATATAAAATTTATACGCCAATCATTTTCGGATTGTTTTTATATTGAATCAGTATTATGTGCTCAATTTCCATCCAAACATTTAAATTCTTAGAGATTGAATTAAACTTAATTTCATCACACAATTTTTAGCCCTATGTCTCTAGTTTACTTCAAATAAAAATCATTCCATTTAGATAACTACAGAACACGTTATGCCCAAAATATCGAAGCATGTTCTGTGCAGGAAAGTTGGTCGCAACGAACTTTGACAGAAGCATACGTAGTGATACATTTTTCAGCTTTAACTTCCCACATTTCACATATACTCCATCTTATACCTAAACCATCCTTTCTACTTCATTTCCAACTTCATTTCAACTCAATTTCATTCAGAAACCAATTCATAATCTATATTTAATCATTAACCAAAAATTTAAACATTTACATATACTATTCATCAACAACTTCCTACACCTATTCAACTTTATTTTCACTTCTAACTATCACTAAATATGCTTCATCCAACAAATCAAGAAGGGTTAATGCTTATACTTACTTGTTTAGCTTCAATGTCTTCAAATTCTTCAAGATCTCCAAAAACCCTGGCTTCTTCAAATAAAGAGTTTCTTAGCTCTAATGAAAGCTCTTCTCCTCCTCTTTCTTTTTCTCTTCTTGAACAACCTCAAAATCTCTCTTGAAAGCTAAGAAAATTTGAAACCTAACCCCAATTTCCTTCTTCTCTCTTCTCTCCACGCTTTCTCTTCTTCTCTCCATATTTTTCTCTCTTCTTTTCCCACACTCACGTTTTCTTCTTCTTCCAAACGCAAGACAACACTTTTCTTTCCAATTATGTCCTTAATGAACATGAATTGTCCATTTTTGACCCTTCCTATAATTCTTAAGGCTCTTAAACTTAAGTGACTTGCCAATTTTGCCCTTGATACAATCTTACTATCTTAATTCAATTAACCCATATAATAAAATTCTACTAATATTTACATAATAATTAACTCGAAAAATTAATCTATCAAAACCTCAAAATTAATTTAAATCATGATTAACTCCAATAAAATAATAAGAAAATTTTCGAGGTCTAACAAAATGTAACCTAATTTAATGTTGAATTTCTCTTATTCATATGATTCAGCAATTGTGGGAATTATTTGAACATGAATTCTTTGATCACCATTATTGTTTTAGGAATTTATAAGCCAATTTACAAAGTAAATATAAATTGTCTATTATCATCACAGGTTAGATATGGGGTATAACTTCTTATCATAATTATAATGGACATGAAAGGGAACTAAATAAGCTAGAGAGCATGAATATGGAGGTATAAAACAAGTTGTAAAGAATTTCAAAAAAAGAGATGGTGCAGACATGCTTTTAATAAAAGATGTAAGAGCAATTTCATTTCAAGCAAGATCATAAGGTATCTTAATTTATACTTGTGAAATGCAAGGTGAAAAATCAATGTTAACTTTCAAGGAGGTTATGAGAAGAGAAATTATATCAAAATATGTAAGGGATGGAATTCAAAGTTGAACACTATGTGAATGATCTCATGAAGTGAACCCTAGAACAAATGAAATTAATTACTTGGCTCATCTTATAGGTGATCTAAAATTTAAGTTGAAAACCATATAAATGACCATCTTGTGATGAACCTTACAACACATGATTGCACTTTTGGGAATTAGAACTTAATGATCCTTTGAATTCATAAAATTTTAACAGTCATCTTAGAGGGAAGAGATCCAAAGGCATATGTATAAGAGTATTACACCAAAGAGGTGTATATGAGGAGTAATTGGAAAAGCATAAATCTAATACTACATAAAGAGTTTTGTCTAGTGCTTAAGGAAGAATATAAACATATTATCATTCCTCCCACATATAAAAAAAGGTAGGAAGGTAAAAAATGAGAGAGAGAGAGAGAGAAAGGAAGGTAAGAAGGGTACTCTATTAACAAGAAGTATATGTCATATCATTTGTAAGAAATGGAAAAATTGTTGAATCCAATTCCAAAAACATTAAATATGTCATTCCTTAGGTCATATGCCATGGGCCACCCCAATCCTCAATGAATGGTAAGCTTTTTCATACAGTGTTAATGAGTAATATAATGCATATAAATGATAACATCTTTAATATATTGTACAATGTCAATTGCATATGTGACAAAAATCAAACACATACTCAAGCTATAAAAGCTTTTAAGTAATTTAGACATGAAGAAGGGATTAGAAAGATTTCCAATAGCTCAAATTAATATGTTGGAGAAACTTGGAGGAACTTTGACAAGGAGTATAAGAAAGAAGGCTAAGGAGCACTTAATGACTTAATAGTGGATCTTTATGAAATAATCAAAACTTTAATACTTTAATAGATTAAATTCAAGAGCTTGATATTGATTCAAGTGAAGAAGGAAACTATAAAAAGAGGAAACTGAGTGTAACTGGTGAGAAATTTGAGAATATGACACCTATAAAGTATCATGTTGGACTCATGTTCTAGAATATAGTATATTTTGGACCCATTTTGTTTGAGTTTGTTTATAAAAGAAGTTTCATAAGCAAATCGGTATCAAATATGAAGTGAGACCATGGTCGGACTTATTATGTTTTGCAAATATAAAGCTTTATAACAAAATCAACATTGGTATAGAAGCTTGTCCAATGTTGGAAACGTAACATACAATTTAAGGCTGTATAGAAACTAGGGATGGCAAATATGGCCCAGCCTGACTTCGACTCAGGTTGATAGGGCCAGGGCTGAGATAGCTTGGCCCAATGGGGAAGGTACAAAATGATGACATTTTTATTTTTATTTTTAGTTTAAATATTAAAATCGGTTTAACCCATTGCCATCTGTAACAAAAACATAAGTTCAATCACCTTAGGATTCTATTTTATAAACCAAACTATAAATACTTTTATTACGTTTTTATTTAGGAAAGATTGATATTATTAACTAATAAAAAAGGAGCAATTTTCTTCATTATTTGATTAGAGAAACTCTTATTTTAGGTTCCTTGATGACTTCTGATCTTATGTACCTTACTAATGGCGATCATCCTTAAAATCGTATCGCTCTCATCCCATCTCCTTTGTGAGTATGGAAATTCATATCCTTATTTTGTGTTTTAAGTTTATTTTCTTAAGTCAAACTTGTCTTGATAGAATGATCCTTATTGTTTTTTGTTTATATTTGTATTAAAATCTCACTATTTATATTATTAAGATTTATATTAAAACCATCTTCTATGTTCAAGTTTTTTCTTGATTTTTTTTGTTTGCATTTTTAATATTTTTGAACAAGATTCATTAAAATAATTTTCTTGAGTTTCTTGTTCCATTATTTTTAAGTTAATCTAAAAAGAGGAAAAAGGAAAAATAAATTTTTTTAGGGTTTTTATGAAGACAAGCTTTTAAAAGTTCTTGTATAACAAATATATAGGTGGTTAGCAAATTGCATTATACTTTACAAGTAAGGAATTTTATTTCTTTTCCAATAAGAATAAGTTACTCTATACATCACATATATATTCTATTCATGTGTTGTTCTTACTTTTCCTTTTATTTCAATTATTTCTTAACAATTTTGTCCTTTTCTTCTTCTTCTTCTTCTTCTCCATTGAATCTAATTAGGTTCTAAAGAGCTCAAATTTTCTATTTTATTTTTTCTTATTTTCTTGGACTATAATTGTATTTTCTTTGATTTTTCTATGTAATTTGCTTCTTTAAGAGTTATTTGATAAAGGGAAAGATTAAAACAACTATTTCTAGTAGATTAACTAGCTTATGTAAACCTTTAATCAAAAGTTTAGGTTGTAAGGTATCATAACTTTTGAGAGGAACATGTGAGAGAGCTGTTTTTTCTACTAACATTTTTTGTAGGTTTATTATTTCTTAAACTGAAACAAAAAATTTTCCAAATAAAAGGAAGGAAGTGAGGAGGATAGAGTGGTGATGAATTAGGTGTTCAAAATGAACATAATACAAGGTAATTTTGAGAATTTTAGACAATTTAATGAAGTGAGGTATAATTTGGAGAAATATGAAACTCCTTTAGCTAGTTTATAATATAACTTATCTTTACTTACCACAATTGATTACTTTAATTCTTATGATAAGGTTGAGATTATTGCCAACTACTTAAATGAATTAAACTTAAGGGAGGTAGAGTTAAAAGAGGTAGAAGAGGAGGTATAATAGGGAAACAATAGGGGAACATATTTGGTGTATGTTATGATAGTGGGCATAAACTTAAAAATCTCCTAATAAGAAGTTGATGAGGAAGGATGGATAGTATGAGTCCGAGAGTAAGGAGGAGATAGATGAGGATATGCCTAGTTTAGTGGATGCTAATAATAATAAGAGTATTAAGAGGCCAAAAGAGAGAAAGTAAACTAGTCACAAGAATGACATTGAGTATACATGTGGAAAAGTATAATGTAAATTAAACACATAATAGTATTTTTAACACAATGTGCTCCATAAAGGATTAGGTTTATTGTATGATTATAGATGGAGGGAGCTATGCAAATATAGCTAGTACGGAGTTAGTGGAGAATTTAGGACTACCAACTATAAAGCAACGTAAATCATATAACTTAAAATAGTTAAATTAGTGTGGGAAGGTTAGGGTAAAAATTAAGTACTAGTTTTTTTTCCTCAATTGAGAGGTATAAGGATAAGGTGAAATGTGGTGTAATGGCTATGCAAATTGGTCAAATTCTTTTGAGGTGTCCTTAGTAATTTAATTGGACAACTATATACAGTGAGCACAAGAATCATTATTCTTTTACTTTGAATGATAAACCAATTACCTTTACTCCATTATCACCAAAAATAAGTTTATTAAGTATTGATGCAAGATTTATAAGAGCAAGCAAGAGAGATTGAGGAAAAATAAAAGAGAGCCAAAACATAGGAATAATTCAAACAATTTGGCAAAGCAAAAATTATAGATAAACACAAGAGGAAAGGAATGACTTTAGTAGCTACAGTAGGGATTGTGACAGATGAATCCTTATCTAAAGGCCGAATAATTTATCTTATTTACAAAGATTAGTTTCTTTCTCTTGATTTTAATGCTAATGGTGCTTTCTCTAATGTCATTATTTCTATTTTATAGGAATTTGATGCTATATTTCAAGAGGATATTCTAAGTGATTTACCTCCTATGAGAGGGACATAGTGTCATATATGGAGCATAAATATCAAACTAGCCATCATATAAAACAAATAAGGAATAGATAAATGGTATACAAAAATAAATTAAAGAACTCTTTAAAAAAGGGTTATGTGAGAAAGAGCTTAAGCACTTATATCGTGTCTATTTTGATAGTGTAACATCCCGGTACCAGCGGGAAGGGTAAAATGAGAATTTTGAGTGATCAGTGAGGGGTTAGCAATGTTATTACTTATTCATGCATTATGTGGCATAATTGTATTGTGACAAATGACATTATTGCACATGAACTAATTT
>JANVCL010000007.1:17460299-17472364 GCA_026546855.1 Erythroxylum incrassatum | reverse complement strand
CTTATTTTGATCATATTTAAGTTAAAATTATACTGTATTACAAGTTTACAATTGAGAATAATTTCATACATTACTAAATTGTAATTTATTTTAATGCAGTAGAAGAAGTTGATGCAAATGCTTTTGACGAAAGCGTAATTTACGAATCATTAAATAACGTTAGAGAATTTGAAGCTTTTGACGATGATGAGACACAACCTCCTTTAGAAATAGAATTTTGATTTTTATTGTTATTTTAATATTTATATTAAGACTTATATTTATTTATTATTAATTCATTATTTAATAATAGGCATTGATGTATTTTTATTTCAATAAAATATTTTATTTTTACTTACTTTTATAAGTTTTACTTCTTATTTATTATATACCGGTTTTATAGCAATTCACTATCGATTAAACCTCTAAACTTTATACTTTTCTTCGACGGGCTTGATGTCTGATTCAGATTTTAAAACATTGCAAATAACTCCATCTTTCATAACGTCAATAAAGTGCTTAAGAGATAGTTTGGGCAACACTACATTCCCTTGGTTCTGCTTTTAACCTGAGATTTCAGAGCTTTTGGCTTTTGATAGAACGAGTTCTCTAGTTAGTGCTGGGAAATCTTCCTTCAGACCGGAAGTTTCTCCACTCTCCATTTTCTTTCTCCACGGTCTATGCTTGTCCGGCGGGCAAGCTCGCAGCAGATGGAGCATAGGAAAAATGGCGGGAGCAAAAAGAGAAAGGAAGGAAGAAAAATTAGCTAGAAATAGAAGGGGAAATAGGGGTAAAAGGGTAAAAGGTTGTATTTTAATATTTTTCATGAGCACAGGAACGATTAGCTCAACGGTATCTGTTAAATCTAAGGAATAAAAATCTATGAGGGTTTTGTTTTCTTTCTACCGTTCCTTCAAAAAAAATGGAAGACTTTGTCTTCTTGCTAAGAGCAGACTTTACTTCACTGACATGTCCATTCCTATCAAAGTCCTCTCCAAGAGATCCCTGAATCAAGCACGAAGAATAAATCGAAATCAACCATGAGAACCAGTTGAAACATGGACCATTATCTATACAACTTGTTTCAGTTGATTCTGACTTCTGCAGTCGACAAAAGCGACAGAAATTATAGTGAAGACTTGGTCCATCAACATGATCCTTCAACAAAATGACAACAATACCGATACTGCTCTATCTACTATTGATGCCATATCAGTTCTAAGAAGCTTATTTGCAAGTTCTGGCAAATATTTCCTCCATTGAAAGTTATCATAATGTTTTTTTGGAAGGAATCAGGTAGAGAAAGATTAGTGTGGTTCTTCAATGTACATCAAGTTATATGGAGTTAAGGACTAAGGATTTCGTTTTCACTGAAAGCTATACGTTTCTTTCTCATTGTGTATAAGCTATACAATTCCTGTTTATAAGACGACTATACGTATAACGTAATTGATTATTTAATTTACATAATTCTTAATCCATATTAAAGCTTATAACATTATTTTTTACCATATTTTAAATATTTTAATCTTTCAATAATTAGAACTAATTTAATTATTAAATTTTATTAATCACTTCATAATAAAAATTTCATTAGTTTCTGCTAACAAAAAGTATACATTAAGATGCTGTAACACGTAACATGAGACTTAGTTATGTATTTTAGATCAAATGTGAAAGGGAAATAACGAAGAAATATAAAAATATTTAATTTCGATTCTATAACTTTCCAAAACTGAAACGAACATGAATCCTCCAGCACTTTCACGGGATCTACTCATCACGACGTGCATAGTTAACGTCTTTCTGTAGTTTTATTAACTCAGGAACCTCTGAATTGATCAGAATAACTTTACATTCACGAATTACTTAAGCAATTACAACATACCTTAACTTATATATATAGCTTTTATATCAGGTCTCCTTATTACATACTTAATACGGGTTCAGTTTATTCTGACTGTAGTCTATTTTCTCTCTAGACTTCAGCCTATTAATCTAAATTTTTTATTGGGCTATTTTATTATCTTTATTTGAATCAAATTTACGTAACTTAACCGATAACATATTAAAATCTGATAAAATACAATTAATTGTTATCTACCTTATAGAAGTATAACATTGATGAAATTCAAATTGGCTGTTAATTAACAAAAGTCTTAATATTTTAAAGATTAGTTTGATAATTGAAGGATTGAAATAGGAAATCATGTTTAAGTGGAAGGATGAAGAATATATTTGTATATAACTCAAAAGACACTACAATAAGGTTACAATACAATACAACGATGTATAGTCTCTTAATCTTTAACCACTTGTGTTTCACACATCGGTTAATAATGTGAGACTAGGAAAATGGTTAAACTAGTACTCAAGGGAACATGAGTGATAGTATATAAAATAAAAGAGAGAGACGCCTCGAGAAGGAGTAATAAATGCAGTGGACAAATCTGGCCCATTGAAACTTGTAAACAAATCAGCGCATATCTGATTCTCCACCAGGCATTTCCCAGCAACCACAAGTTGTGTGCAAAATCCCTGTCAAGCCAATATGAATCTGGCAACACATTGAAGGGACCATAGATGATGGGCCAATGGATAACAAAATGAGTCTGTCCGGCTCCGGAATAGGTCTGGTCCAGTGCAATTCTACAGGTGGTGATCAAGGGGTCTTATAAATGGAAGGATGGTTATCCAAACATGGAAGACATAACGTAAAGTTGGAGAAAGTGAGTGACCAGAGTTGGTTTTATCTTCCTAGGGAACAACATCCATGAGTAGTCAGTGTATGGTACCAACTTGGAACCTAAGGCAACAAAGACAAAAACAAGTCGAAGAAGAAAAAAGCAACACATCCTCTCACGTGCACAAACTGCCTCAGAATCAGAATCCCCTTGTCCCCATGTATGTATTTTATATACCTTATTCCTTTTCTTCTGCTCTTTGATACGTTTGTTTTCTTATAGCTTTTCTGTGGAATGATGCTGATTCTCAACTTCTCTATCCTCTTTTACGTTTCATACCTAATCATGAGACAGAAACTTGCGTACAGAACAAGAACCTACGTTTGTATGTCCTAGATTGATCAGTTTCAAGACTCTGTATGGAAACATATGGCGGCTAGGTGTGCTCTTATCATTTGGTTATCCTAAGATTGTGTTTTTATGTATCATATTCAGGTCTGACCATGGAGTTGCCGAGCTAACGTGGGAGAATGGTCAACTAGCCATGCATGGATTTGGTGGGATTCCTCAATCTGGCCTGACAAAGCCAAGTTGGGTTAGAATAGGTGATACCTTGGAGTCAAGTTGGGTTAGAATAGGTGATACCTTGGAGTCTATAGTCCACCAAACCACATTTCACCAACAAGATACAAACTACCAGGATGTGCCACAAGCCCCTCCGAATGTAGGCTCCCTTGTGGAATCTTCCGATGGCTCTGGTCATTTAAAAATGGCCTCCTTGCTCATGAAGAAACATGCTCCACCAGAGACGAATCAGTATGCCAACAGCTTCAGTTGCAGCAGTCGAAATGAAAACATGGACGGTGGTGCTTGCGCGAGTGCTAGAGCCCCAGCCACATCTTGTATGGAAAATGATGATACTACCATGACGTGGGCCACTTTCGAATCCTCTCGGAGCTTGAAGACCAAAACCACGGAGGAAGATTCAGCTTGCCATGGCGGATCGGTAATGAAACAGATCTTTGAGGCTGCGTACTTGAGTGAGTCTGCCAGGTTGTCCTAATAACAAAGGAAAGAAGAAAAGTGTGGGAATCTTTAATGATTGGTGGACCTCCATGTTCTTGCCAACAGTTAATACTGTACTAATTATAGGGCGATAATAGCTCATGTTAGGAAATGTTAAACTGGAAGTGCATGTGGTAGTTCCACGCTTCATTATATTACATGTTAAATACGAAATTTACTGCAGATTTCCTGCAACCGGTCTTTGATTCTTGGGGTGCATTTGTACAGGAAAATCAACATGAGGTTCGTGACACGAAAACTGAAACAGTAAGATCCAATTCAAATAGGAGAGTTCGAGCAGCAGCCATTCATAATCAGTCTGAAAGGGTAGATTATTCTTCCAATTCCAGGATTCTTTGCATGAGCTTTAAGTTTTATACATGCTATGTTTTCTAGTATGACGCGATCACTCAATTTCTAAAACCAAACCACGGAATTGGAATTGGTGCAGAGAAGAAGGCATAGGATCAATCAGAAGATGAAACAACTTCAGAAACTGGTACCTAATGCAAGCAAGGTGAGAAGGTCTTTCCATACAAACATATGTGAAACTTCCTGGAGTTGGATTCTAAAATGAAAAGCTGCAGACAGATAAAGCTTCAATGCTGGACGAGGTGATTGAGTACTTAAAGCAGCTTCAGACACAAATCCAGATCATGAATACTGCCAGGAACATGCCTCAGATGATGGTCCCTTTAGGAATGCAACAACAGCTTCATCAACTGTCTGTCCTTGCCCGTATGGGAATGGGGTCTAGTCTTGGGATGGGAATTGGAATAATTGACCTAAACACCATGGCTCATAATGCATCCCAAACTCTCCCTCCTTTCATGCACCCTAATCATCCACCACCACCAGGGGCAGCTACCAAACCGGCGTTTGTTCATCAGGTACCCTTTGTAGTTCCTCATCCTTTGCTCCCAACAACCGCCGTGCCACATGCAATTCCAGACATTGACAGCAAGAGTTTAGCTCCTTTGACAGATCCATATAGCGCCTTTGTAGCACAAGTATGTGATACAATTAACTTAAAAGGAAATTCAGGATATAATAACCATGGCTGTTACAATCTTGCTTTGAGCTTTTAACTTGAGATGGTTCTATTTTCGTTTTTGTTTTTTCATGGTGGAGTCGATGAACATGGAGCTTTACAGCAAGATGGCATCGCTGTACCAGCAACAAATCAGTCAGACTCAGACCACACAACCAACAAACAACACATCACAGCCTTACCCCAGGTGAAAGAGAACCATTGCCAAGAGTAAAGGAAAATGTAACATAAACAGTATACTGATTTCACAATGGCTTCAAGATGCTGTTTTCAGTATATCTGTGTTTTTGTTTCTTTCGAGACTCTGCCTATGATTAACTAACTCAATAGTTTGCCTTTTCTTTTATTGATGTAGATCTTATTTTGCTGCAAGTCTCTTCTTTCTAGCTGTATAATAATTCTAAATAGACAAAAGATTATTTCAAATTCACTAGAGCTAATCTTTCTAATGTAAGAAACAATATATTTTAGAGTACCTGTGTTAAATTAATGCCCGATTATGTTATCATATGATTAAATTAAATTGCTTACTTCTTCTAGGATGGAAGATCCTGTCACCATGCATGTTCTATGACTAGATCTTATGTTCGACAGACAACAAATAAAATTAAATATTATTAATCAAAAAGAAAGAAAGAGAAATTTAATTAAATTATTGGATAAATCTTGTAAAAGTTTTAACATTAATATAAATATATGAAATTTTCTCCACCAAAACTTGTGTCTAATGATTTGGTCCCATTGAGAATTATATGGTCTCACAACTGCATTAAGGGTTGTGGTTAGTTTAATTACATATATAGGAATCTTGCAAACTATATTTCAAATTTTTAACTTCAAAAGTTATTAATATTATGATAAATTATTAAATTACGAAAGTATTATATTTGTTATGCTAAAGTTAAACGTTAACTTATTAAAATTAAGTAGCTTAATTAAAAAGATAATTGCAAACTCGATCATAATTCGATCTTATATGAATCAATATTAAATTTGAAAGTGTGACTTGATTAACACATTTATGATTAAAGGTTCATGTTCTTAATTAGAGAATTGATGAACGCTATCTTCCCTCCCTTTCAGTTTCCTTTCCTTAATGAAATGAAATTGATATGGAAAATGAGCACGAGTTCTTGCCAACTAGCTAACTTACTCCTCCATGTTACATTTCAACCATTCAAACAACTATTAGAATTAATATATGCTAGTATACTCAAGTAGGTAATTAATGAGTTTTCCTACCGTCGGTTCTATTCTCCTCAATTATAATTTATAGTATTAAACGTGAATTTGTGTTGATAGTGAAATGTACAAAATTCTAGACACATGAATTCCAAGGTTAGCTATTTGAGTAGTCCTCTGATTATTAAATAAAACCCCACTGCACGCATTTCGGGACCATCCTTGGCTCGTCGATCGACTCTTTTCTTTTGAGAAAGAACTCTCCATCGACTAGGGCATAAAACATATGCAAGTAAAATGATAATGTGTGGTAAGGCGACGTTCCACGATTGAAGTGTTTTGTATTCACTCGGTAAGGAAACGACATAAACAAAGTGACATCATCTGATTTATGCATGGATAAGGTGTAGGCTTTGAACTCAAGGGGGCAGTTTGAACTTATTCTAAAGTGTTGTCCTTAGTAGCTGCAGAAGCGATAGAATCAATCAAGAAAAATAAAGAAAAATAATAGAAGGATACAATTTTTACGTAAGAAACTTGAGTGTTGGGAAAAAAACGCATGGGATGAAGAAAGCCCGAAAATATGCACTATGTCTATAGAGAAAAATTATAAGTTCTTTTTTACACATACAAACCTCAAGACTAACGAAGAATACACCAATATAATGTTTCAAAGGACCCCCAAAGGATATTTACATAATAGTATAACTTTACAGTAGGAAATCTACATTGAGTAGGAATTTGAAATAGTGTCAAATAAGGAAAGAAAACTTACACAAAATAGGAATCTACATAGAGTAGAAGTTTTAAAGGCTTAGATCATTATCCCAATGAATCTCTACCTTGACATAAGACTGAAAGTAGGAACTGTCTTCGTCGTAACTCCTGAAGGGCGCTCAAGTATCAAGAATACCGGCTAAGTCCACGCAACGCTTAAACTTAGCAATAGGTACTGACTTAGTCAATATATACCTTCTACCACCTTGAAAAGCAATGTGAGAGGGATCCCATAAATCATAATGAATATAATCCAGAGTACCTTTGGTTCTTTGAATCTTTGGAGAAGAGAAACTCACTCTAATTTGATTACCAAAGACACAATGTTTACAAATTTCCATATTACCTGAACTCTGGTTCAATAAAACCCTCTTGCACAAGAGTTGCATCTCTTTCTCACCCATATGGCCTAGGTCGTAATGCCACTACATGTTGGCATCTTGGTGAGACTTATATGAGGCAACATCAATAGTACCAATAACAGTAGAGCCCTACAACATATAAAGAGCACCATACCTTTTCCCTTTAAGGATTACAAGATTATCTTAGGACACCTTCATGAGTCCACCTTCAGAGGAGTACCTACACCCAAGAGACTCAAGTTTACCAAGTGAAATAATCTTGTGCTTCAAATCAAGAACATGACAAAGATTAGAGAGGGTTTTAACAACTCCATCTTAAGTTTTAATATTGATTGTACCTTTCCTTGCCACATTACATTGTGCACTGTTACCTATAAGGACATCACCCTTAGCAGTATCGTAGGTGGCAAACCAATCCATATCAGGACAAATATGAAAAGTACAACTGAAGTCTAGGATCTATTCATCTTTGGATTATTATTTTCCTTAAACAACTAAAAGAACATCACTTCCTAAACTATAATAATCAACCACAGTAACCTCGGGGTAGAATCTAATTAATTACACTTGTTTTTACCTTCTTTTTCAAGTTTATTTTTCAATTTATAATAATCCGAGACCTTGTGTCTAATTTTCTTACAATATTTACATGTAATATTGGCATCTTTACCTCTAGATTTAGATCTAGACTTCTTATGGTTCTTACTGCTCTCTCCCTTCTGATCAAAAGTTTTACCTCTAACTGTTAAACTCTTAACCTCCTTCTTATTAGAAGCATCAAACTTTTTTTAAGACAACAAAGCAGGTTTAACTTCTTCTAAAGAGAGAGTTTCAAGATTACCATAGAAGTATAATTTCTTTAAAGTGCTTATACGAATAAGGTAGTGAAATAATAAGCAGCACTGCTTAATCCTCATCATTAATTTGAACATCAAGATTTTCCAAATTATCAACAATTAATGGAATTAAATTCTTCAAGATGAGATGGCAAGGGTGTACCTTTAGACATCTTAAGCGCAAAGAGGCGTTCTTTGAGATGAAGTTTGTTGGCCAGACTCTTTGCAATGTAAAGAGACTCCAATTTCAACCAAAGTCCTATAGCGGTAGTCTCATGGACTACTTCACGGAGCACTTTACACGTCAAGCATAACTAAATAACGAATAGGGATTTTTTGTCCAGCTCTTCCCAATCCTCTTCTGACATATTGGTAGGTTTCTTTATCTTGCCAGACAAATCTTTCTTCAATCCATGTTGTGTGAGAACAATTTGCATCTAGACCTTCCAAATAGCAAAACTGATTTTTCCGTCGAACTTGTCGATGTCGAATTTGGTTGAAGGAGACATGGCAACAAGACTTGATTAACCAAAGCTAACCTTGCTCTGATACCAATTTGTTGTGCTAGTAGTTGCGGAAGCAATGAAATCAATCAAGTAAATAAAGAAAAAGAGTAGAAGGACATATAATTTTTACATGAGAAACTCGAGTGTCGGGAGAAAAATCCATGGGACAAAAAGAGCCCAAAAATATGCATTATGTTATAGAGAAAAATTACATGTGTTTTCTCTCACACACACACAAACCCCAGGATTAATGAAGAGTACATCAATATGATGTTTCAAAGGACTCCCCATGGGTGTTTATATAACAGTATAACCTTAGGGTAGAAAACCTACATAGAGTAGGAATTTGAAATGGTGTCAAAGAAGGAAAGAAAACCTAAACAAAGTAGGAATTTACATAGAGTAGAGGTCTTGATGGCTTAGGTCATTATCCCAACATAAAGTTCAAAAATTAAAGAAGAAAACCCAAGCTTAATTAGAATTTCAATAAACTCAATTTATACTTGTTAATTTTCAATCAGAGTAGGTCAGGTTTGAACTCTTTTTTCAAATTTAATAAAGAAAGAGGGAGAAGTAAGGCTTGAGCATTGTTTCTCATAGGAGAAAATGACTCATATAATGATTAAAGCATTACTTAAAAGGCAAATTCATCTCTTTGAAATGCAGACTCAGCGTTTCTAAGAAATATATTAAAGAAGAGTATGGTGTTAATGCTTTTCCATGAAATGTTAAGGTCGTCATCATTCCCTCAAGCCCAACTAACTTGTTTTAATAAAATACTTTCTATACATAAATATTGCTTCAAACAACTTGTTTTGATAAAATAATGTCTATAGATACATATAGCCTCAAACACGCTTATCTCCCAAACTGTGTACTCTTCTGTAATCACTTCATTATATGACATGATCTTTAAGTTGTTGTGTATCAAATTGTGTGCTTAATTTACGTTTTTAATGAAGAACACAATCTTACACACACCTGTATCTTAAATTTGTAATACGTAACGGTACTTTAGTTACGTATCTTGAATCGAACGTGAAAGGGCAAGAAACAAAAAAATAAAGAAATATTTGATTTTGATTTTTATAACTTCAAACAAGCTTTTCGAAATCGAAACGAGCGCGAATCTACCGCAGTCTTTATGGAAACTCCTTTCTGAGAGACAAGCAAAGTCTTTCTACAATTTTCTTAAAACATAAGCTCTCTTAACGGGTAAAGAATCCTTATGCTTACGATTGATATGAGTAACTATAGGAGACCTTAACCTTTATATGTAGCTTCAAATATCGGGTTTCCCTATCACAATGTCGATATGAGTTCGGTCCATATTAATTGGGATCCATTTTTCACCCAGACTTTGACCCATTGATTTAGATCATTTATTGGATCATTTTATTATCTTTATCTAGATCAAATTAAACCGATAATTTATTGAAAACCCAAAAAATGCAATTAATAGTTATCCAACTTTATGAGAAAGGGCAAAATTGTCCAAAAAAAACTATGTATAACACTACATTTATTTCATTATATAACACGTTCTCTGACTTTATTATGTATTAAGCTATATTTAAATTTTCAAGAGTCCAGCACTGAATATATTCTGAAAGATGATCATATATTAATGCGTATTCAGATTGAAAAGCTTTGATGGAAGAGTTTTTATTTTTATTTTTTGTGATCTTTATAATTTTGAAATGATTCATTTATGGGGTTAATTGAAATAGTTTGTATTGTTATGGCAAGATTAGTTTGTCCCTGCTGTCCTTTAAACATAATTTCTTATATTTTTTTAGATCATAATCTGTCTTAAAAACGTGAATTGGAATCCCTCTTCTGTATATAACCTTTTGAAGCAATAAAAAATTAAGTAGCATTCCAATTTTCAATGTTCATATGTTTGTCGTGAGTGTTAAAAAAGAACACCATGAAGATAATATAGATTGACATGTTCAAAGGAACTTTAGTTTTGTGTATACTTTACACATGAAATCTTATGTTTTATTTAATATGTTGATATTCTATTTTATTAAATTTCATTAATTTATATATTTTCACGAATCTTACGTAAATATATAAATAAGATTTAATAAAATAAGATAAGAATTATTAGAATTCTTATTCCTATCCCTTAACCGATATTAACTCTCCCAATACGATCAGCTTACTAGCTAGCTACACACCTACCCTTCATCAGGCTCATAACGTATGAACGTAAGAGTCCTAGATTATCTGCAAATTAAAAGTCATGTGCACGACAGATGGATAAGTTCTTAGCAGGGGCTTGCTAACACTCGGAATCATTAATGAGCTACACATCTAAATATATGCGAGCCACTCGAGCTGGGGTTGAAGGGGACCAGTATTGTATGAGTTGTATATCATCTCGTTACCATTTGACATGTCTAGCTCTGTAACTGCAGCTGGAAGCACCGACGACTTTTGTAGTTGCATGAGAACCAAGTTCGTTTTAGTTAGGCTGGACGGAACATACCATCGTGTTCCTGTCGCGATACACAAGGAGACTTCGTTAAGCCAGTTTTCAATGACGAACGATATGGTGAGGACCATCACAAGCTGTAACTTGGCAGAGAGCTCCATAATATAATTCTCCCATGAAAGTGATTTGCTTATCTGCAGCTATTCTGTTATTGGTCCACACTATCCAAGTCCAACCCATTTTCCAAAATGCATTAAATGAACGAGAAAATGAAAAGCAAAATGTAGAGGGTTCATTTTCGGCCTCAGTCACTGTATGGACTATGGAATCTTTTAGAGTTAAAATAAGAAAAACAGGTCGAAAATTGAAATTTGCTACTGATTGTTTTTTGAGTTAAAGATGTAAACTTCTTTTAAATAGTTTTACTCATTTGAAAAGGTAGTATTTTTTAAATATTTTTAAATAAGTATAAAAAAAATTTAGAATATTTTTTGAATTCTTATCAAATTAATTTAACGGAATTTACTATGAAAATTTAACATTATTTGATTATTTTTTTCAGTAAACTTTTTTAAAAATAGAGCCTTTGTCATTATTATTGTATTCAGTATTCACCTGGATTAAAAGAGTAACCAGTAGAGTATGGTTTATTAGGTTCAGAGGCCTGGATTAGTAGGAAACAATACTAAAAATTAGGATAAGTAGTACTTAACCGAGAAGATGATCTTGTTTGGTAAATAGCTGGTTGAAAGTATTTGATTGTTTGACTACTTTAAAGTACTGATAATAATGTTTGATAATAAGCTAATTAGGTTGGTAGATTGAACTCAATTCGTTATTTTTGAAAATGTTCCTATAAAAAACGTTTTGCTCCAACAATTAAGAAATTGAGAGACGAAAAATCAATTGTACCTAAAAATTATTACAAATTATTCAAATTGCCATTGTTTATTATTAAATTATGTTGTTAAACTTCATTTGAATTGTTATATAATTTTGTGTTTGAATGTATCATTACTTACAAATTATCTGGTTGATTTATGGTTATAATTTTATTTAAACATTCTTCCACTCTTTTATATTATACTTAAAAAATTAACAAAACATCATCATCATCATCATCATCATCATCATCATCATCATCATCATCATCATCATCATCATCATCATCATCATCATC
>JANVCL010000007.1:17441399-17452465 GCA_026546855.1 Erythroxylum incrassatum | reverse complement strand
ATTCATCAATAATTCAACAATTCAATATTAATACCTTAAAATCTACTAAATCACAATCACCATTCCAATTTCCAATCAGATTCGGACCAAATGACCAATCCATTTGCAAAATGCAATATGCCAACCGAAAATAATCTTTCAAGACTTCAACATTCACACTTCATTTTGCTATACCGAAATCAACATTCACAATTTTCCCCAAATCCAACACCGAAATCAACCTCAAAATTTTTTCCAATTCCAACACAACAACACCAATTTTAACCCCAAATCCACCATCATCCAACTACCAACACAATTAAACAATCATAAATTTCAAAATGTCATGAAAAATTAAACCAAAAAAATTTCAATCAGTCTTCACCAAATCTGGGTCGACGTCGGGTCAATGGGTCACGGTGTGCGGCTGCCGACAGTCTGCGGTGTGCGAGGAGGATGACGGAGAAGGCCGGCCAGACGGAGGCAAGGCAGTCGAGGCGAGGCGAGGAGGAGAAGGCTGGACGCCGGAGGCAACGTGAAGCAGGCGGCGAGGCAGACTGAAGGCGCCGGGAGTCGGGACGGCGGAAGGGAGAGAAGATCTGAAGAAGACGAAGAGAGAGGGAGAGTTGGCATCAGGGGCCGGTGGGTAGATAAAATTAGGTTTAATTTTTTTTTACAAAATAGTCCCTCAACAACTTATTTTTTACAGAACGACCCCGGAATAATCCGGTATTGGTGGTACCGGCCGGTACCGACCGAAATTCATCACCGGTATTTTTATGACCGTTTCGGTACCATTTTTCGGTCGGTACGGAACGTTCCAGCCGGTACTAGCCAGAATGATATGAAACCCTAAACACTGTTGTAAACCAACAAGCACTCCAATGGACTCTAAGAAAAAGCTCGGGCATGAAGGAGGAATCCCAGTGGATAAAGGGAGATACCAACGTTTGGTAGGGAAACTCATCTATCTTTCCCATACTCGACCAAACATTGTTTTTGCAGTGAGCACAATTAGTCAGTTCATGAACAATCCGATGGAAGAACACATGGAGGCAGTATACCAGATTCTCTGGTATCTAAAGAGGACTCCTAGAAAGGGGTTATTATTTAAAAGAACTAAGATGTAATGTTGTACTCTGATGTAGATTGTGACTTGGCGAAGTAAAAAATAGTCTGTCGTTTCCAGAAGTAGTGCTGAATCAGATCTAAGAGCACTTTCAATTACAATTTGTGAAGGGATATGGATCAGGCGAGTAATGACAAAATTGGGTATAGAATTTTGAAAGACTGTGAAGCTCAAATATGATAACCAAGTGGCCATCAGTATTGCAAAGGATCCAGTTCATCATGATCTAACAAAGCATGTTACAATTGATAGACATTTCATTGTAGAGAAGATAGAGAATTCTGAAGTTCAGGTATTATACACTTCAACTCCGAAGCGGTGTGCAGATATTCTAACGAAGGCTCAAGGACCTAACTTTGAGAGATTATGTAGCAAGCTGGGCATGTACAACATGTACAACCCAACTTGAGGGGGAGTATCGAATATTTAGTCCTCAAAGTTAGGAGTTAGTTTCCTATTTTGTAGATATTAGGAAATCAATCTTTATTGTCTTTATTTTGTTACTATTTTATAGGTGATAGTTTTCTTATTTAGCTATATAGAAGTATGTATATATATATCATGGACAAACTCTATTTTTATGCAAGAAGATTAATTCATTCAGAATCTTCAATAATCATACAGGAACACTAACTAATTGTCCGCTCATCTGCTGGGTTCTGTTTATAGAAGTGGAAATGAGTGCAGCTCTGTGTTCAAATCCTAAACGAAAATACATTTATAAGCCTTAATTTTCATGTACTAGTCAACGGTGTTGGTTTCCTTCACAATCATCCATAATAAGAACACTTCCCGTTTATTTTATTTATTTATTTTACGTATTATTGGATAATAAAGTGTGGTATTTATCTTTTATGGTGGTATACATAATAAAATAGCACATAGGAACCTGAACAAGAAAGAGCTAAAATCAAAAGAATTAACAAAAATGAAAGATGATGTACAACAATGGTGCATATCAAAATAGAGCGGAAACAAATACAAGCAAAGAGTAGCAGGTTACATTAAGATCATAATACTGATAACTCTAAATTGGTGCATAAGCTAATGGCACGTAAAACTACAGCATCAACAGATACAAACCAGACTTGAGCATGGAAATGCTTTCTTGAAAGGTGCCCTCATATAAAGTAGATGATGGCAGTCCAGTATTGCACTTTTAAGACAAGATTCTCGAAACAGTTTTGAGGTCGGGAGAAGCTCTCATGAACTTATTTATCATTGACGAGGAGGATTTCTTGACCAAACCATCTTATGAAACTCATCAGACTAGCAACTTGTGAGCTTTGGCAATGGGGAAGTCATCAAATTCTGTTTTCCTTTTAGCAGACTGGCAATGCTTATTAACAGGTAATAAGTATGTCATGTCATGGCAAGTCAAGTGATGATTTCTCTAATTAACCAATCCAGGCTAGGGAAGGCAAAGTACAGGATCAGAAAAGAAGGGACAGCAAACAAAATTGTGATGATGATGTAGAGGGCCAAGATAGCAGCGCTGGCAGGTATTGCATACAAAATGATGAGAAGAAATATGACGATCAAAGGAAATTTTGCAGTCATATGAGCAAAGAAAACCAAGGACTTACGAAGAGATAAATGAAACCTCTCAGCATTTAAGTATCTACCATTAAAGGGTTCCTGATCACTGCGAGATACCAGTTGTTCCTGGGATTGACTACTGGACTGTCTATTGGTTATCTGCGATAATTGACCTCCAACAGCTGAACTTCTTTGTGAAGAACAGACTGGTTGCTGATCCCCGCGGACTGAAGATTGTGACTTTGACCTATCTCCATTCATGCTCTCAACCATCCAGAGTAGGAAATAGTTCTTACATGGGAACCTGAGATTTCCCTTGTAAACCAGCCTAAAAGATAACAGATTACACCAAGGACACGATATGAAGAATGGAAGCTGCATTGGCACAGTAGGTAGTTTGACAACAGCCCTTTGCAGCCCTTGCACACAATTCTTACAGAGTGTGTGGCCACACCATAAAACATACGGTACATTCTCCACAACGTTGAAGGATTCCCAGCATATGGGGCATTCCAAACCCTCGTCTCTATTGTTGCTTAAAGACGGTTCGTCATCGGAGCAGTCTGAAGGAGCTTGGCTTTGCCTTGAAAGATCATTCATTGAGCCAGTCTTGCCGCTCACAGCTTTCGATGCAAAACTCCACATTGTCAACTTCAGAACGATTTGAGCTAGGAGAAGTACTTGTTTATCAATATAGTGATAACAACCTAAGAGTAATTATCAAACGGAGAAAGTCAAAAACCAAACCAGTGAAACAAAACAACCACTAACCTCACAACATCCTCTTAGCCCCTTTATGGGTTTTCAATTCAAGAAAATTTGACTTCATACAGCATTAAAAACTACGAGTTTGAGATTAGCATTATAAAACTCAATACTCCTCGTGAATGAGCACTCAACACAGGAAAAATTTTCATACCCTCCGTATTCCTAATGCATAGGCTCTAATCTCTGCTACAATTCCTACAACCACTAAAACCAAATATCACCCTGATCTCAAAAGATTAACCAAATCAGCACGCTTACAGAATTTGAAACCATGCAGATTAGAATGGTACAAAGGTGACGGAACTTTTCACCCGGAAATCATCCTCGAAGAAGTAGAGATGAGAATTAAGAGAAAAGGGGGAAAGGTTCCCCAAACAAGATCATTCAATCAGCCATAAAAATAATCAAAATTGGAAAGAAAGGAATAAAACTTTGATTCACCTCATCAGAACCATCGAAACCTAAAAACCAGTCAAGAAAGGAACTTTCACCAAAAGAAGGCAAAATCAATTACGCACAAAGAAGGAGAAGAAAGTGGCTACCGCTCAGGCACACGGTGAATTGAAACAAGAAAAAGAAAGCGTGTATTTATTTTTTATATTCTCGCGAGTAGAGAAATGTGTCTCTCCGCTTGGAGGTACAAGTGTACATTGAGACAGAGAGGCCAGTTGTTTAATCTGCGCAGTGTGCGACGTCGTCTTGGGCTCAGAACAGCCGTTTCTACCAGGCGGCAATCCTGTCCTGGTGTCGCCGGATCACCTTCGCAAGTTGTGCCAAAAGTGATGACATCATCTTTATCTACTTGTCAAATTGTCTCTTTGTTTAAGACACAAACAACTTTTATAACAAGATATCGATTACCAGAATTTTTGAGAAAACAGATAGTAACTCTCTGCATAATTTAATGAATGAAATTACATTTATAATTGCGGTATTTGTTTAATTAGTTAGTTGAAGGAGCTTTTTTTATAATTGATTGTAACATTTTTTTTTGTACAGAAGAGATCTAAACAAAAGTTAAAGGAAGAATAAAGGCAATTTCTTGAGCATCGACGTGCAACAAATAAAGCATGCCAGTTGGGAGATTAGGCCATACACACTTGCCGTGTATTGCACCCGAGCCCAAACGAACTAAAAGATCAATACATTAGTTATTTTGGCAAAAAATATGGGTGATACTAAAACTCGGCAGAACACTGAGGTGAAATCGTATGTCAGATATTAAGCTAGCAGAGGATGGAAGGCTAGGATATCTGCCATGAGTTTCGTGATTATGATAGTGGTGATCCCGACAAAGCAGAAGAAACCTACCATCCAGTTACCATAACTATTCCTAAGTAACCCATCAATACCTGCTCGACCAGAATTATTAAGAACACTGCCATCCACGTTAAGCTTCAACCAATTAGCAGAAAGAGGGTCTCAAAAAATCAGAGTCGGATCCTGAGATTGGGCAGCCTTCGGGGCTGAACAACAAAAGCAGCCAGTGAGTTTCGAACTAGCAAACGGACTGTCGAAGTAACATTGTTTGAAATATGAGAAAATAGTCATAATAAGTGTGGTGCATGTCCAGGGGCATCATATATGCATGTGTACATTTATGTCAGTCATGTGTACGACTGATATGTGTTTTTGAGAGACGGGTATATGTAATTTATTTGCGATGCGATCTTGGGTCCCATCTATTGTTCGAATGAATATCAGATTGAAGCATGACGATTATAAGGAATTTGTAAGTATTTGGTCTTTAATTTCCAAACACAAACTCAGTTTAAATAAAAGAAGAAAAAAAATAATTTTTTTCATCAGGTGTTCAATCTGATAAGAAGACTCTTTAAGTTAAATTTCATTACATTTTTATAGTTAATTACACGAATACATAAAGTTGAAAATGAGCAAATGCTAAATTAGAAGGAAATTTTTGGTTAAAAAAGAAAAACATATTTTCATAAAAGCAGATATTAAACAAACTTTCAAGTGAAGGAAAGAAATAAATGTATTTCCAGGATTAGTTTTGGATTTGAAACATAACCCAGCAGATGAGTAAACAATGAGTCTTCCTGTATGATTATGTGGCCAAAATACAAAATTTTCTATCGGGAAGTACAAAATCAATCCTTAAACTTGGTTCCTATTGCCTTACTCAACAATCATAGAGACAGCATAAATTTTGCTCTGATTGTGCTGAGTCTGAAAACTAAAGCCAGGCCTGCTGGCAGGACATCTTTGACCTCTACGCCTCCTTGTTACCTTCTCCCACCATCCCACTACTCTACTCCTCATAGCCAGTTCATTCTGCAACTTTTGCTGCTTTATTATATCCTTTGAATCAGAAGAAGATACAACAGACAGCCTCCTTCTTTTCCTCCCCCTGATGCATCTTTTTCTTGTACAACTACCAACATCCTCAACTCCCCCTCCAAATGCACGTAAATCCTCATTAACTTCACACCTTGACAGAGATACTAGACTCGGTAGAATTTCACCTTGGAAGTCCTTCTGCCGTTGCTTGCCCCTTCTTGTTTGGCTATTTCTTGGCTTAGTTATTAGTGAAGTTAGGTTTATAGTTTCCTCCATTTGGATATAAATTTTCTTATATGATTTTTCCACCTTTGTCTCCTTTAGTTTCTGTGTCATGGCTTCGGAGTAGTCCATCCCACTTGAAAGACAATTATCAGGACGATCAAAAGCCCCATAATACATGACCAGATCAAAATCACTCTCTGGATCATCTGCAACAGAAGATGATATCTCCGCAAACCAATTAAGGGCATCAAGCTGTAGAGCTTCAGATGTGAGATTGACACTCCCAGTACAAGTTCGAACCCCATTCGACGAAATAGCAACTATAGTCTCTGCAGCAATTCTGTCTTGTTCCTTAGTCAAAGATTGTCTTTCCTTCCCTGACAGTTGAAGAACTGTATCCATCAGGTTTTCATTTGAATCTCCTCTAGGTGGTAATCTTTCCCTATTTTCTGGGCTTGCAGGTCCTCCCATACTTACTTCTGGTGATTGAGGAGGAGCATCCTCACCTATGCATGAATTGAGATCAAAAAACAATTGGAAACCCAAATGTTTTTTGCAGATCCTATTCTCCACAACATGATTACTTAAAGTTAGATGCTCATCTGAAAAAGCTGCAGAACTGCAATCCAAGTTAACATCCAGGATTGAATCTTCCTTAACATTACATGCATCATTATCTTTTAATAAATTTTTGTGGATTTTTGGTGGATAGGCATGAGATGAATACTGGTGATTAGAAGAGAAAGGTCTAAAATTTGTCAGATCCCCAACTGTGATCAAAGTTCTTCTTGCAGACACCTCAGATGAACCAGAGAATACAGAATTGAGGTTTATGTTGCATGTAGATAACATGTTGACAGAACTTTTTACCTGCTTCCTGGAGTCAGTGTCATCTGATGTCAATTTATTATCACTCTTGCAGAAGTTGCTCCGAGCAATTTGGTTATATTGCGGATCTCTAAAGCTTTGAGAAATTTCTCTGGAAACTGAAGAGATGCCAAAACTAGAAAATTTATTCGATCTTTCAGTAGTAAAACATGGAAGTGCTTGAACTGCTATAGGGGCCCTCAGAACATGGTGGGTGTTCTTTATCCAAGATGAGAATGAAGATGCTTCATATTTCATAACATCCACCAGAGGAACAACCTGATTTGATGACTGCCTGCAATCTATGGCAACCTGTTCAGCATTAGTGATGGGCAACTCACTATCAAGGCACTCTAAACCCAAGGGTTTTCTTTTTCCCTGTAACCTACTACCACTCTGATCAAAGAGATGAGATGTGGAAGTTTCACAAGCTTGCTTAATATCATTATCTTCAGAAGAAGAGGATAATGCATTGGCACCAATGCATCCAGGAGACAAACTCAAAGCATGACTACTTGGCCCTGAAAGCGTAGTTAATCACCAGGTCAAGATTTGCATAAATAGTAATTAAAGCTTGATAATGAACAATCGTAGTAATGATGACTATAATATATTTCTATGCAAATTACAGGAATAAAATGGCAAAATTAAATTACCAAAACCTCACAATAGAGTTCTTACCAGCTTCATCATTATCAGATAACCATTCTTGTTGACTTTTATTCTTTTTCAAGTTCAAAACAAATGAACTTTCCCCTCTTTCACAAGTAACTGCTGTAGTATTCTTTGGTTGAACCTGGAAATCAGAATTTGGTTTTCCAGAAAAATCATGGAGCATAATCTTGTAAATGCCAGAGACCGAACCTGGTTTTTTGTCGAGAGTGGCAGGTTCATTCAAATGAGATGAACATTTGTCTGTCCCAAATGTTGTAGCTTGAGTCTTGTGATCCTCTTGAAAAATATGGATGACTTGATATGGTTCTACAACACTCTTGTGTGCACTCCCGAAAACTGCCTTCGAAGAATGGCTTTGCACATCAGATAGATCAGGAACCTTTGGCAAAGATTCCTCCTGTTCACTATCAATGTATTCATCAGCTGGACGTTCAAGATCCAACATCTTTTTACCAACTCTCTTGCACTTGTACTCAGATAACTCAGGCTTTATATTAGGATATCCAGTTTGAAGAAGATCACAAGCTTTTGAGGCTGTTTCTGAAACATAATTTGGAACTACTTTGTTTCTTTCAGCACCAGAAAAAGATAAATGTTCAGGATTCAGCCAAGGAAAGGAAGAAACTTGCTGCATTTTCTGGGGATGTTGAAATGAATTTAGGGAGAATATAGGGTCTGACTGTAAGTCCTGCAACCGTCGATGATGTTGAGGTGACTGACTCCTTTTTTCATTCATCAAATCTCTTTGTTTGTTATAAAGGCGATGGAGTTCATGAATCTGTACGGTCAAGATAAATTTTGGAGTTACTCAAAACCAAAAACTGGTAAGTTACAATGGACTTGAACCTGACAACATTGGAAAATCATTCTCAAATGTATCGGATGAATCAAAAAAGGAAGGGAAGTCCAGAAGGAAATGCTGGGTCAATTTTAAATGTTTGAAGTTTTTAAGTTAAATAAGCAAACAGAAGGTACCTACTAGGCTGCATATTTTAATTTTGTTAAAAAAGAGTGCTTGGAAAGTGCAACATTTCATGCTCCTCATCTTGCTTTCTCTCTGATAGACCAACACTAAACCTTAAAAATGATGAAACTTATGCACAAATGAACAGTATGCACTAAACGGGCTTGTGCCAACCAGGAGTGAATGTTCTCAAGCAATTAACAGCACTCCATTGCTTACTTTTCATATTAATTAATCTTGATTGTAACAATGAAGTTTTGAGCACGTAGAAAACCTTCAAAATTCTGTGGGATGTTAAAATGAAACTGCATATCAGAACGGTTTATAATGTTCTGAAGCAACTTGGCCTTTGCAATGGACAGCAATTATCAGTTAATGAAGAAGGAACATGAACATCTTACTGAAACATAACAAGCCAAATCTAATCATTCTGAAACTTATGATCAAACACACCTGATACCTAAAAATAACTTCATGCTGGAGTATTTTTTGCCTCAATATTTCTGTATAATTGTGGTGCGAAGTTAGAGGCATCAAGCTACCATAACTGCAGTTTCCATTCTTAAGTTCATTGTCACTGCAATATAAGTTGTTAAAAATAGGATTTTGATTAGGACTTATAGTAGCATAATATCCAGGGATGTAGCTGCAGCACTTCTCTGATTGAATTTCTGGCATTGTCTGGAAAATTGGAGCACAATCTTCTGTTAATAGCTTAATAATGAACTACAGAGCAACCTGGGCACTGTGAACAGAAAATCCTGCAAAACCAATGCCTTCAAGCAGCTTCTGCTTCCATGTAAAATGAGCAGCTAAGAGCAGACAGATGGAACAAAATGCCAGATGCATATGGGATTTAAGCGGCGAATCATTCAGCCTCGTTACATTTTCAGTATTGAAGATCCATTGGGCTGATACCGACAATATCATATTTAACTAAGAGAAAGGCAATGAATCTAAAGGAGGTAAGGATGACATTCCACACTCTCTTACGTCCCTCACCTCACCCCCAAGAATTAAATGGCAGACAGAGACGGATGGGTTATTACAATCTTTTATTTTTTTTCTCCAGAGATATATTCAGGATATATTATGCAATATTGAAATAAAGAAAAAAGTAAGAAATACACACACAAATATATATATCTACGACCAAGTTTATGTTTTAACATAATACAAAGGCATCTACATACCACAAAAATCTCCAAAATGAATGATAAACTAGGAGATCAGCCAGTGTAGCCAGAATAAGATTACCCAGAAACTTCTAACCCAAATATTGAAAAGTTCAAGAAAATTGCAATTTGAGCCGAATTTTTTCTTCGAGGTGCAGGACACTTTCTAAGTTCCCAAACAAAAATTTTCGTTTAGTCGGAAAAAAAAAAGAAAGAAAATCTTCACCTATCTGGGAAGGAAAATGTATGTTCTTTCAGCCGTAAATTATATTAGTCGCATTAATGGATAATCGGATGATAACCACAGCAACAACATGCTTATCGCTCCCATGTACAGAGCTTCATTGAATCTATAATGGAAGCGCAATGGACGTTCATAAGACTAGAAAACACAATCCTAACGATTACCAAACAATGAAATATCACTAACCAAATCCAACAACCACTCAATAAGAAAAAACAAAAGAACTGAGACAGGCACGATGTACATGCATCAGAACAATTAAAGAATCTTCAAAGCATACCTGACGAAGAAAATGGAGAACACAATCTTGAGTCTAAGAATCAACGCAGGGTCATCCACTGAAAAAAAAAAATCTCCCGACACTAAATAAAATAAAAAAGCACAAAACAGTGTATCTTTTTGACGAGCAAATGGATCAAGAACAAACATCTAAAGAGGCAGATAACAAAGTGGGCATTTCTGAAACAACACGAAAAGTGAAAGAAATGAGGATTTTGGATCTGTTGGGCCATTATCTCAAGGAAGATCTAGAGAGAGAGAAAAGGCTAATAAGAAAACGAAGAAATCTACGCATAAAACAAACGGAACTTGCGTGAGAAGAGACATGAAAGCTGTCAAAATTTTCTCTCTCCTTCCTGCTCTGTCACTAGTGAAGAAACCAAAAAAAAAAAATGCTTAATTCATTTTTGTTGTTTTTGCGTGATGGGTATGTTGACTAGATTCTCTCCACAATCCTGGTTTTCGGAAATAGCTTAAATCGTCTACTTGTGCTTCTGCTTCTTTCCTCCGTTGGGCGTCAGCAAAGTATAAAATAAAAAAATAAAATAGCTAAAATTACAATGACTGAATAGATTGGGCATTGGTTCATAAAATTTTCACAAACAATTGGACATTGATTATGATCAGAGTCATGATTTCCTACATGGTCTCTTAATCTTGCTTTCTTTCGTCAAGTACTAAAACCCTCAGACACAAAATTATTATGCTTTCTTTCACGATCAGCTGAAAAAAGTTAACAATATAGGCATTATGCAGTATCTTTTTCAACACTATATTCCAACCAATCCTTGAAATCATCAAACCATGATACAATAAATCTCTGCTTACGATCTTCATCCATAGTTTGAGGAAAGGTATGATTTCGAGGTTGACAAGGACCTTTTAATAAATAAGCTCTAAGCACCTGATCTCGTTTTTCAG
>JANVCL010000007.1:17431250-17441299 GCA_026546855.1 Erythroxylum incrassatum | reverse complement strand
AGCTAGGAACAAGTAGGAGTCCCTGGGTGAGTGTTTCTTTCACATACCTGAGGACACGCTTACAAGCTTGCCAATGTATGTTTGTTGGAGTAGACATCTATTGACTGAGCTTATTAACAGCATAGGATATATCTGGTCTTGTCAAGCAGGTATATTGCAATGCTCCTATGCATAGTCTTTAGATATAAGGATCAGATAGAGGCTCACCTTCTGGGTGATCAAGCTGATGTGTGACAGACATGGGAGTCTTGACTGCCTTGGCACCATCCATATGTGTGACTTTGAGAAGATCAGTGAGATATTTGGATTGATTGAGAAACAAACTATCGCCTCTGTTTTGAACCTCAATACCCAAAAAATATTTAAGATCTCCTAAGTCTCGAAGCTCAAATTCCTGTGATAATTGTTGAACTATATGTTGAATGAGACCTCTGCTGCTACCTATCAAGACTATGTCATCCACACAAGAGATAAATGACATGTGAATTTTGCTTTAGAATAAATAAAGAAGCATCTGTGTGTGAAGACTGAAACCCTGAATGAAGAAGAAAAGAACTAAGCCTATGATACCAGGCTTTTGGGGACTGTTTAAGTCCATAGAGAGATCTTCGCAACTTCCATACATAATCTGGACATCGAGAGTCAACAAACCCTTGTGGTTGACTCATACAGACCTCCTCTTCCAAATGTCCATTTAAAAATGCATTGGAAATATCCAGTTGCTGCATATGTCAGTTGTGTGATACTGCCAAAGTGAGAAGTAATCAAATTGTGGTGGATTTGATAACTGGAGAAAATGTAGCTGAGTAGTCAACCCCTTCTTGTTAAGTGTAGCCTTTAGCTACCAGCCTGGCCTTTGACCTTTCAACAGTGCCATCTGCTAATCGTTTAACTTTGTAAACCCATTTATTTCCCGTTATGTTGACATTTGTTGGTTTAGGGACAAGATCCCATGTACCATGCTTGAGGAGAGTTATGATTTCACTATGCATTGCTTCTCTCCATTCTTTGTGCTTGGATGCTTGTGTGAAGGAAGTGGGTTCCAAAATAAGAGAGTTGCTGGAATCAGTGCCAATTGTGGCTGCATAAAGAATTTTCTTCTTTGGTTAGGTCTAAGAATCATTGGATGTTCATGTTGTCTGGGATTGTCAACTGGAAGAATAGATTTGTGAGCATCACTTGATGAAGATTGAGATGTTTTGGAGTGATCTGTCTCACTTGGAGCTGAAGTAGATCCTGATATGTCTGATGAATCTGCCATTTGTTCTAGTGTGAAAGGTGGTGATTCAAGGTCTGTAATTGTGACCTGAGAACCAGAATTGTGAGGTCCTGACAATAAAGGCTGTTGTGGAAGAAATGGAGGCTGCACATGTAAAGTAAGCCAGGGGCCAAAATCAGAATCTGCTACTGGTGGTGATCCTAGAATTGAATTATTAGACTGTGAAGCTTCGTGATATAAGAACCTTGTTTCATCAATCTTATAAAGCCTGCAAATGTAAGTCCGATGTTGTGGAGGATCAAAACAAATGACACTTGCATGATCAGTAACATTGCCAAGATAAACACAAGGAGTGCTCCAAAAGGAGAACTTGTTGGCATTATAAGACTGAAGTAATGGATAAGCCGTACATCCAAAGATTTTGAGAGCATTATAATCTGATGAAGCAACAAAGAGCTTTTCATAAGGAGATATACTGGCAAGAACAGGTGATGGCAGTCTGTTGACAATATGGACTACAACTGCAAAAGCATAGTTCCAAAATTTCAATGGAACCTTTGAGTGAGCAAGCATAGAAAGTCCTGTGTCAACTATATGGCGAATTTTTCTTTCCACAGCCCCATTTTGTTCATGAGTATGAGCGCAGACAATTCTATGATCAATACCTGAATTCTTTAGAAAAGTATTAACATTACTAAAATCTCCTCCCCAATCAGTTTGGAAGGCCTTAATTTGTGTACTGAATTGTCTTTCAATCATTGCCACAAACTGACAAATTATAGAATAAACATCAATCTTGAGTTTAAGTGGATAAAGCCAAGTAAAATGAGAGAAATCATATACCAAAATCAAAAAAATATTTATCACTAGAAATAGAATTCGTTAGGGCAGGTCCCCATACATCACCATGAACTAAATCAAACTTATTCTGAGTAACAATTCCAGTAGGTGGCAAATGAAACCTGCTTAGCTTGCCAAGATAGCAGGACTCATAAGACTGAACTGGAATGTTTTTTATTGAACAGGGAAGATTAAAACTTCCAATGATCTTTGAGACAATTGCATACTGAGCATGACCAAGTCTAGCATGCCAATCTTTAAGACTAAGTTTCTCTGCCACACAAGCTTGAGGCCCCTTCTGTAGATTTGTCAATTGTACGCCTTCAAGTTTGTATACACCATTTTCAACAGGCCCCTTTAGCAAAATTTTCTTTGTGATCTGATCCTTTGCAACAAAATGTGAGTCATAGATCTTAAAATAACACTTATTGTATTTAGCAATCTTATTAACAGAGATCAATTGCTTTTGAATCGAAGGCACATAAAGAATCTTGTTCAAAAATAAAGGCTTATGTTGAGTTAAAAGTGCAAATTGACCAACGTGTTTGATGGGTATACTTGAACCATTGCCAATAATCACATCATCTGTGCCTTTGTATTCTTCTGAAATTCCCAGACTTGCAAGGTTTGGTGTCATGTGGTGACTAGCCGCTGAGTCAGGAAACCAATCACCGTTCTTCCCTGATGAACTGTAAGTTGCAACGTTTGCAGTGGGTGTGATATAACCCTTGTTAAACCTCTTCCTGCAGGTGCTGGCTTGATGATTGTTCATATTGCAAATTTGACAAGAATTGGTGAACCACTTCTTCCCAGTTTTGTTATTAAAATTTCCTTTGCCACTGTTGTTATTGCTGTTTTTATTATAACTATTGTTGTTATTGTACCTGAACTAAGAGGATTCGTGGCTTGCTATATTGGCAATCATAGAGACTGGTTTTTGAGAACTCTGCAGTAAGATCTCATGTGAAATCAACATTCTAGATAATTCAGAGAAGCTAACCTTATCTTTTCTGGCAGAAATTCTAGCCAGGATAGGGTGATAATCTGCTGGAAGAAGTCGAACGATGTTGGCATTGAATTCGGCATTTCCAATTGGCACTCCTGCCTATGCAAGTTGATCTTTGATGTTCTTTGCTTCTTTAAGAAACTGAGCCATAGACTTGTCTTCTGATGATAGGTTCTGTAACTCCATGTGAAGTTGAATCTGTCTCGCACTTGATTAAGCACCAAATGCGTCTTTGAGGGCCTCCCACACTTCATAGGCTGACTCTTGTCCAACACGTATGGAAAAACTTCCTCTGTGAGAGAGGAAAGTATCCAGCCAACTAGTAGTTGATCTTGATATACCCAGTTCTAAAATTCTAGATTAGAAACAATGGCTTTTGTTTCTTGATCAAATATAGTTGCTGATGGAGTCCCATCAATATGAGACATGAGATTATAACCCTTCAAAATTAGGTTGAATTAAGTTTTCCATATCAGGAAATTAGTAGGTTTCAGTTTGATAGCAAAAGTAAATTGTGCATGTGGTAAGGTTGATGGATTCGTCGGTGTGAGTGAAGGAAGAGATAAAGAAAAAGAAGTCATGGTAGGTGATTTGGAGGACATTACAAATTCAAGCTTTGATACCATAACAGAGTTTGAATGAAAATGGAGAATCTTACTCACTTTGTATTGAGAGTTTATCAGACATTATATACAATAACAAAGAGCATCAATCTAGCTAATAATATCTAATCATGTTCCTAAACTTAAGCTATGCTATTCTGACAACTAATTATATGCAAACAATATGCTAACTATTAACTACGAAGATCACATCTGATCTGACCCAAAATAGAATAACTTGATTATATGCTATAATTGAGGAGAGTCTGTGAATGCTCTTGACTAATATTTGAAATTCAACTAAATTAACTTTTTCTTCATTACATACGAATTGTGTTAGATTGAATATGCCAATATTAGATATTTACACTTGTGAGAAAACTTTCAAAGGCGAAATGTTTAATAAGGTTAAAAGAGAAATTTGTTCGAATGATATGGTGAATATAGTAAAATTGTACCTCAATTAGGATTAGAAAAAATAAGACATGCAAAATATTATTATAAGTAAAAAGAAAAAGTTATAATACAAACGTTCTATACTTATAAGATTGAAATTATCACAATTTCTACTCTTGGATGCTCGAGCATGCTTTTTATTCAATTAAGATTTAATTAAGAATCAATCATTCTTCACACTACCTTACTATTGTCATATTATTTACATTTTAGGAAGATTGACACCAAACAAACTTGTCACTATTAAATGTCTTTATGATAAAATCTATTAAATTATCTTTTGTATAAACTTTGTTGTATATCCACAATTTCTTTTCCCACTTTTCTATGAACAAAATAAAATGAAATGTCTTGATAAATTTGCATCCTTATAATCGTGTTTGATAGTTTCAAGTCCTTCATTTCAAATTCTTAGACAATTGTGCCTTTAATTCTTTAATATAATCTTTGTCGGGCTTGCAATTAATGTCTTTATATATAATGGCAAAATAACGAAAATATTATTATTATACCTTTTAAAATATACATAAGATTCCATACCATAAATATTGTATACAAGGCTTATGATTAAGGAATCAAACCTCTCATCGATAGTTCGGTACTTGTTTAAGACCATAAAGAGATTTGTTCCGCCAGTAAACTAAATTTTCTTTAAAACCTTATGATTGGAGCATAATAATTTCTTCTTTAAAATCTCTATGAAGAAAAGAAATTCTTACATCCAGCCATTCCAGATGTAAGCCAAATATAATACATATTGTCAATACTACTCTAACTATTTGCACAATATCGCTCCACTTGATCTTTACCAGTTTTCTTGATCTTGAAAACTCCTTTATTACTAATTGGTTTCCTTTCTTATGACAATAACTAAATTCTTAACTTTTATTTTTACGAATAACTTTAATTTCTCCCTTTATTGCTATCATTCACTGAAAGGCATTTGGATTATTAAATACTTCTTGGAGAATTAATGGCTCTATATGAATTGAAGTATGCTATATTGCCCTCCACTATATTATCTTAGTGTCAATTTGTTGATTTTCTTATGTGATATAATTGATGAATTTCTAGAACTTCAAAATCAACTAATTCTTGAATTTCTCATTCTGATGTTGCTTCAAATTTTTTTTAAATATTTTTCCACCTGTATAATAATCTTTAAACTTCTTTGTAAAGTGTTTTTGTCTGTTTCTTCCTTTCGTAATCTATCTTCTATAAAGGTCTCGTCCCTATTGACAATAATTTTGTGAGCGATGTGATCCTAAGGTGATAACCCTTTTACTTTATCAATATATCCTAAAAGTAAAATTTTTCTAAAATTTGGATCCAACTTTGTGATTTTTTGTTTTATTATACAATGTGTATATAGGAATTCCAAATATATAGAAGTCAGAATAATCTACTGACTTCCTAGTCTACATCTCCAATAGTGTCTTCAACTCAATAATAGTTGATATAATAAGATTCACCATATAATATGTGGTATTAATTAATGCTGCCCATAAGGCCTTATCTAGGCTTATAACTCTCAACACTTCTCTTGTTATATTTTTTTAAATAAAAATTGTTCATATGTTTACCACTCCATTTTATCAATGAGTGTATGCAATAATAGATTATCTTTTGATGCCTTCTTGCTTATAAGATGAATCAAATTCATTATTAGCATATTTTCCTCCATTATTTGTCCCTAAACAATTAATATTTTTACTAAAATTAAGTTCAAAACTCACTTTGAAAATTTTGAAGATTGAAACTAATTTTTTTTCTCTAAATGAGGCATAGCTAACACCTATGAAATAATCATTAATAAAGAGATAAAGTACTTTGTTCTTCCCAAAGACAAAATTAGTGCTTGCTATATATCAAAGTGAACCAATTCATGACTAACCTTATGTTTTAAATTTGATGTGTCAAATTCTACATGGTACTGCTTAACTGTAACACAATGCGCATAAAAGAGTAGTAATACCTCAATGAGTGCAGTGAGTAACTTTTTCTTAGCTAAAATCCTCATTCCTTATTTAGATCTATATCTAAGTTTTTGATGCTATAACATTAAAGGTATTTTACTTGGACTAGTTAAAGTGACTAATACTTATTCTTCAATTTCTTTCTTTTTAACTTGTATAAATTTGCACATACCTAAGTATAAGTGCACTTGTATATGTTGTACTTTTGAAAAATTATGAATTATACCATTGTACATCTAAAACTTGATAGTTCTTATACTAATAAATTGTAAAGAATAATCGTCACAATTATATATATAACTTTTTAATATAGATTCATAATGATGGATTCATTCTTTTCAAAGGTCACATGAAAAGTATCTCTTAAGTCAAAGAGTTGTACATCAAGTAGTGACTTTCTACTTTCAGTTACTTCTTATTGCTTCATAACACAGAAAATTGTCATCATCTGAAATACTTGCAAAATTTTCTTAAGGATAGAAAATTTTCTTAATTAAATTATAATGCCCTTTTTAAGAGACCTTCTTACCATATTTGTAATATTCTAGATTTTTCTTTCTTTTTTTAGTTTTATTCACTATAACTTTGGTTGCCAGTTAGACCATATTCTATTAATCTCCCTCTTGTCATTATTAATGCTTTGAGGTATTGTGATTATCGATTTTCTTTATTATTGCATCGACTTTCTTCCTCCAAAATTGCAGTTGGAACATCATCAAAGTCTAGGTAGTTTGTAAGAAAATTAATGATTAATTTGATGATGAGTCAATCATATGAATCAGACTTTAAAGTATAAGTGCAACATATTCTTGTATTTCTACTCTATAATCTAACAATGTGATATAAGATAATATCGTAGTGAAACTATTAATATGCTCGATCATTAAAGTAGATTTTGACGTCTAAAGAGTATGGAGTTTCTTTTTTTTTTAAATTTCATATAGTGATTTGACCTTGTATAACCTTATAAGATGATTTCATTTCTCTTTGTTATTTTCTTTTCCTCTAAGCTTGACAAAAAGTATAACCAACATTTAAGAAAGAGTAGGAAAAATTGGCACGTCTTGAACTTGGCTTTTCATCAACTAAAGTTAGATAAAGATTTGCAATAATATTTGTGTCCATTTCACTCTATTTGTTGACATTCATAAGGTTTAATGGTTATAAGGTAATTATTCTTTGCAAGGATAATTTCCATTTTCAACTTTCACAAAAAGAACTTATTTTCGTTGAACTTATCAATCTTAAATTTTATTGCTATTGCTTCTATGCTAAACTACTTTGAGCTAAAAGAAATAGCTCTCACTTTTTTATGTAACAAATCACATAAATAATATTCAATATCTTCAAAGAGTGAATAATACCTAACTTATTTTTTGAAATAGAGGATCCACTTATAGCAGAAACTATAGAGCATACAAAAAGTACAAACACATATATATATATATACCCTAATTAAGTTATGAACTTATGATACTACTTATTAAAATGATTAGGTGGACAGAGTAAGATCATAGATGAATTAAGATTGACATAAGACAAAAAAATATTATTATGAGTAAAAAGAGGAGTTATGATACAAACAATTTCTAATCATAACTTACAAATATTAATTTATAACTTAAAACTTATAAAATTAGAGTCCTTCTACTCTTGAATGATCGAATTTGGGTTTTGATATGTGAAATAAGAAAAAGCATAAACATTTATTATTGAATCAAATTAATTATATTTAACGCATTTCAATTTGATATAATTATCACAAATTCTAATATTTATTTTTATGCCACAATTATTTAGTTTTATTTAAAGTATAAATAATATTTAATATTTATATAAATAGTTTTATAATTAATATCTAGATTTTGTTAATAAAAAAATCAACTTTCTCTTCCTCTGAGAGAATTCTAGTGGGGTTATCAAGAACAACCAATTTCAACTATGTCAACTTAACCTCTTTATATGCCTAATGGAGCTAAGGCCTTCCTTTTCTTTTCTAATCTAATGTTTAATTACATTATCCTTATCATCATCACCCAGACTGAAATCCTACAATGAAGTAGGGTCTGAGATTACATCTCCTTAGCAATCTTCCGTCTCTCATTATTAGTCATATGAATCTCCGTCAACATTTTCGTCTAGTGGTCTAGGACCCAATTCTGTCTTTGAATTCTGGGGACGACAGTTTTCTTGGACTCTGGTTCCTTTATTTCAAAACTTGAATCTTTCACGACATTGAACTAAGAACAGAGACATGCTTAAACCGTTCCTTTTCCATCATGGCTTCAATTGACATCGTTCCATTATTGATGAATGAAGTTGTTTCGTTTGGAGTCTTTTTGTTACAGATGATATGTCTATATGCATTTTGATAGAGTTTATTATCTAAAATCAGTTAAGTATAATTATTAAGTTGATAACAATCGTGAATTAATCCTTTATCATGATTTTACATAAATACTGAATTATTTTTTATTTATTTAAAATGAAAGAATTCGCAATCAAATGAATTATATTTAATCAAAGTCAAATTACAAGATTCTATTTATCCTATCTTGTTTTATTATCAAATTTTGGTCAAAATTTTATTACTTTATTTGAAACATATCTAAATTTTCTGTCTTATTGTGTTATGATTTTTTTCTCTATCTTTATTTTGCTTCAAAATGGACAATTTTTGAAATTCATAAAACAAATAATGGAGAATATATTTTGACCAACGAAGTGACGTTTTTAACGTCTCCTTATTTTTGTTTGAACCTAAAAATCACAATTGGATCCTAAAAATCTACAAAACCCATAAACATTTAAACTCTAAAAATTAAAAGTGTATTTTGCACTCTAATATTTTTATTAAAGTATATGTGATTTTAAAAAATTAAATTAAAATTTAATTTGTAATAAAACTTATTCAATGTAAATTAATTACAATTTTTAATTAGTAATACATTTATTATAATTAAATTAATGTTAACTCAAATCTTTAACCCTCAAATATCATAAATCCTAACCTCCAAAAATTAGAAACTCTAATCCCATTAGTCCTAAGTCTTCTAAACCACCAGTTGAAGTATTAGTCACTTTCATTCCTTTTTACTTAAACTATCTTTTTCTTACACTAAGTAAAAAGAGATCATTCTTATCCATCCCCGCACTAAATCTTGCCACAATCTGCATTTTTTGCAAGGCTTCCACCAATTCTACATCCATACCCAACTCATTGTTAGAGTATCCCATATTCACTAAACA
Source organism: Erythroxylum incrassatum (assembly GCA_026546855.1). Classification (NCBI taxonomy): domain Eukaryota; kingdom Viridiplantae; phylum Streptophyta; class Magnoliopsida; order Malpighiales; family Erythroxylaceae; genus Erythroxylum; species Erythroxylum incrassatum. Next base: position 17,431,951 of record JANVCL010000007.1, on the reverse strand, counting down.
TAAAAATATTAAAGGGTTTATAAGTGGTAAGGACCAACTATTCAAATAATAAGTTTTAGTCATTTGACAATGGTTGGCTCAAGCCCAATTATTGTTAATAGATTCTACACTCTTCCTGATAAATATATGCAAATCTTCATGCAATCCCACCTGTACATATTTGATGTCCTTTTAAATGTATTTGATTTTATCTTGTGTATCTCAATTGATTTTTTCATTATCTTTTAGATATCACAAACATGTATACATACACTGTAAAGTTACTTAGGAAAATACAAGCAATACAATATAATTGCATTTCAATTGCTATCTTTCTTCTATTCTTTTGTGGTATCAGAGCCTACACATTAGTCCTATTACCGAACTACACATTCAAGCCAATAGTCATTTCTCAAACACCTACTCTGCATACAGAAACAACATAAACAAACACACAAAAACACCTCACTCTGCATACAAAAACAACAGCAACAAACACAGAAACATCCATCCTTTTTTTTTGAACCAGTACATCACAAACAAAATTCAATGACAGATCCTACTTCCTCCACATTACCTGTTTGGCCCCGATTTCTTTTTAAGCATGTTTAAATTATTTTGAGGTTTTAGTTTGATAATTTTTTAATTTGGTTGGAATAAATTGAGGATTTTTAAATTTCTTATGTTAAGAAATATGAAATGGGGATCGACTGGTTGAAAGG
>JANVCL010000007.1:17362591-17381100 GCA_026546855.1 Erythroxylum incrassatum | reverse complement strand
TTTAGATTCTCCAGATATGAGCCATTCTCCCACTACAGTGGAGGTGTAACTGATTCACAATCAGTTGCTCTCTAATCGTGGTAGTGTGGATCTCAGTGAAGGAGTTCAGTGAGGTTGTCTGGTTGTTGAATCTTCTGCGGTTCCTCTCATTCCATATAGTCTGAACACATGTAGCCATTGATAGAAGAGTTATGTCTTTGTCGCATTTAGGTAGAGGCAGTATAGGTAACTCGTGCATAATAGTAGTTAGCTGCCAAGCATTTATATTCAATTCTAACTATTAAAACTTAGACTTTCTAATTTTTAAGCTTAACCTATCAAGTATCGATCTTCTGACCGAATTAAGGTTTAATAAATTATTTTATTGTTTTTATAAGCATTTTAAATTGTTAGTTTTTATATATAATGTTTTAAAAATAATTTTCCGATACAAATACAATGGAGCCTAAAACGCATTTGAATTATTACTTTTTCTCTGTATGGCGTTTTAGGATTCAAAGGTATCGGTCCTTACCCCTTTGTGTGGAAGCGTTAGAGTTTTCTGACTCATATTTGGAGAATAGGCCTAAACCACTGCTTTTGTATCTTCTTAGTTAACCTCTCCTATTTTCTGAAACCCCAAGAAATGCTTTTGTTATCAAATAACTACCAATATTTGATATTTGGAAAGACAAATATATAGATTTTATATCTCATCTCAGAGTCTCTTGGAATCACAAGAATAGTATTATAATTTTTAATATAAGTAAAGTGTATGACTCGTTAACAATAATTAGGCTTAAGTTGAATCTTTTTCAAAATGACTAAAACTAATTATTTGGTTAGTTGACCTTTACCATTTATTAACTCTCTAAGGTTTTCATTTTTAATTAATGTGAAATACTCTAACACTCCCCTTCAAGTACAATTAAGAATGGACATCCAGTTATTACTTGAAATAAATATAACGGTAACTGAGCCATTGAGAATGGACATTCAAACGAATAATTAGAAAATTAAGAATCCGGATCAGACATGAGTATAGAACACATTAACAAAAATTAGACTTGGGTTCAACCATTACTAAAAATAACTAGAACTAATTATTTAGTTAGTTAACCCTATTATTTATTAAACATTTAACCTTTCTCATTTTCAATAAAATTGGACACTTTGACAAATAGTAATACAGTTACAAGTTCAAGACACGAAGTTAACATCAAATATTTAGGAGAACGAAGAACAACATGTACATCTATAGCCTCCATATATTAATAAGGGTAGCAAATTCTACTTTCTTTTTTATTTTTAGTAATAGAGAACTCGTAGATATTATTATTTGTATATATTAAATAAAATATTAAAAATGATAAAGCAAAAACACGCAAGAGGAGGGTAAATTTTGTATAACTAAAAAAATTTTACAAGTTACTTTCAATTCAAGAAGTAATGACAGGAGCCTGTCCATAGTTAAAATTGTAAGAGCCTCTTAAACAAAAAGTCTTGATAAAAACAATTTGAAGCGGAAGGCGTGCCTGTTAAAACAAGAAAGAATCTCTTTAAAGTTGAAAACAAAAAGAGCCTGTTAAAAGTGAATGAGTCTCTTGCTAAAATAAACACACATACAATAAAATGCGTAAATATAAAAGTTAAGAGAGAATAGAACAGGAGTTTAGGCCAGTTACTCTTTCAGTTTTCTTCACTAGATATTTCCCTTCAACTTATACCTGAACTAATATGAAATTGACGAATGAAACTTTCCATCTTCATTATATGTCGCATTGTCAAAAGGGATGCCAAAATAGGCAAAAATCTTGGTCAACAGCATTCCATAAGGTAGACCTCCAGTAGTGTTCTTGTGGCTTCCCTTGTATACCATGAACTTAAGGATCATTGCTGAGAGATTCATTTTGTTGCCTTTTGGTCCTGTTATCGCCTGCAACCAAATTAATAACAACTCTAACAATGAGAAATGCAATTAGTGAAGAGTTGAGATCGTTACCACGAGGAATTTTAACGGTAAAGGTTACACGAGTTTAAAACTAAAACATATTGGGGGGTTTAACTCACGTAAATTAAGAAATTAAAAATGTCAGAAATCAAGAATTATAAAAAATAATCAAATCTAAAAATTCAATAAACAAACCTTAGTTTTGGGTCACCTACGTTATCAAACTAATATGAATCCTCGATATAAAATTCAATCCATTAACAAACATTCATTGGGTGATGTTTTTCCTTAAGAATAAATGAATAGAAATATGTATTCTAAACATTTTTATTAATCAACAACTTAGATACGATCTTAATTTTAATTGATTAATAACTTTAAGAACTTAGAAACCAATGAACATGACAACATATGTACGACATGCATTTAATCAAGTCAAGTATCTTCGTAGAATTTCCAAACTCTAACGTAAAGATGGTGATCGTAATTGCCACTATAGATTAGCAAAATTGAACATCAAATCTTACTAATCTAGCTATAAATTAAACAAGTCAATTTCTAGTTGCGCACCCTAGAAATCATTCAATTCAATCATAAAAAGCAATTCGAAAGACACTCAATATTCATCAATGAAACAAAATTTATATAGAAATCTCGCACATACTAGATAATAACGTGGTTCCCTTGAACCAAGAAGAAAGATTTAGCTGCTCATAATGAAGGTAAAAACCAACAGAAGAATAGAAAAATACAATGTCTCCAATCCTGGTCTTTTTCTAGAAAAATATGAAAAATCCTCTAGAACTAGAAAAATATGCAGAAAATGGAAAAACTCCTAATAATGCCTCACGTGAATAGTAAAATGTCGTCTCTCTTCCCTCCTTTCGTTATCTTCAACAGATGTCCTCCCCCATATTCAGGTTGCAGATCCCCTTCAGTAAGGCAACAATTTGATTCTCAAGATCATGAATATCTTTGGTGGATCGAATCTGATTTCAAAATAGATTCTGTAGATATTCTTTTTCCTTACAAGTGCCCACACTTAGTCAATTATTTTTCTACCAGCTGGGAATTTGAATTGTCTTTACTTTCCTTGTATCTTTTTGATCCAATTTCATCTTTAATGTGTTGAAAATAATCTAAGAACAATTAAGAAACAAGTCCATTAACATTGAATAATAATTTCAACACATTAAAGAGATTTATATACAAAATTAGCACAAAAATAACAACGTAACAAATTCCCCCACACCAGACCTTTGCTCGCCCTCGAGCAAATATACCAAACCACTACACTCTATCAATTCGTCCTTCATAAGATTAAGTGCACACAATTTGCTAAATTTGAGCCAATCAGACTTAGGACGCAACATACATCATAATCACTTTTCACCGATACAAATAAACAAAGTCAAATTAAGACATTCTTGTTCAAGGGCAAGTACGAAACCGAAGTGAATTCTTCTCACAAATTTCTCTTTTTATGCTTAAGTGTTTAAGGTTAAAGTATTTCTCTCAAATCTCCCTCTAACAGATTGCACTACCATAAGCTTGCAAATTCAACAGTTATCATTTATTCGAATTACAAGAGCTCATATATTAGAAGGACTTAATTATGGGTTATAATGTGGCTAGGTTGAAAGGTAAGGTAAAAATGGCAAAAGGTTAATCACAAGTATTCACAAAGTACCAAATAAAAGGGACACTCAAGTTCAAATTCTAAGATAAACACATGAATACAAGGGACTACAACTACTCATTACTAACTAATGCTACTATGCTTTATTTTTTATTTTTTCTTTTTATTTTCTTCCTTTTCTTTTTTAATTTGAATAATGCAAAAAATAAGGGAAAACAATAAAAACAAGAGAAAATAATAGCAGCATAAATTAACAGACATATGAGTAGAAGTACCTATAAAAATATCTCAGAATACAATACAGAACAAAAGTCCAAAATTACTCAATACTTCATTCAACTTGTGATAGGGTAAGGCTAAAAGGGTTTTTTTGGGTTTCAATGTAAGGTGACATTCAAAAACAAACAGGGTTAAAGTTTCGAAAGGGTTTGCAAGGGAAAAATGACTCAGTGGGTCATTTAAGCTAAAGGGTTTAAAACAAAGAAAGCCATAATCATTTCCATAAACTATGTAGTCAAACAAATTTAATATGGTTCAGTGCAAGTTCTGAAGGCAAGCCTAATTAGAGGAGTATCACACAATACAAGAAAATAGAATGACATAAAGATGATGTCATTAAAGCTAAAATCTGCTCACATGTTTAATTCAAGAATTCACCTTAATTCCACATATTACCTAATCACTCAAATGTCAAACTTTGACTAATTATACAAGACTGATTATTTCAATTCATTAGCATAGGTCACCTTAGACTCACATAGCTTAGTTTAATTTCATGCACACACTCAATCTCATCCAAACTAATATGACAAAGCTTCATAGCTTAACACACAACACAAGCATGCAAAAGCTGAAAAGAGAATCAAAGAAAGGCAAGATCATATAGTCACACACATATACTCCATATCCTTCCCCCACACCTAGACCAACATTGTCCTCAATGTTATGACATAAGATTAAAGAAGAAAAAATATAAAGAAAAGAGAAAAGAATGCTTCTCTATTTGTTGAAATCCAAAATTATGGAGTTGGTGGGTAAGGAGGTTGGAATCCTTGATGCTCCCAATATGCTATCAAATTATGCTCCATGTGCATTTAGTGTTCTAATCGACTGAGACGATCATCCAAATTGGCTTGGGAAGGTTGGTGACGACTCAGTGCATTTGTTAAAACTCGACTTCTTGTAGCTGGACATGGATTGAAAGGGTTAGTTGGACCCAGATTAGTGAAAGATACCCATCTATGGCTTAGGTCCACGATTTCCATCCTATGCAAACATTCTATATCCAAGGTTTAAGGATAGAGTTTACGTTGGCTGAATTGCTGAAATCGCTCGTTGTCTTCCAGGAGCTGAAAAGAAGTGAATCCTCCACTTCTTGAGTTCCATTGGCTATAGTTTTCTACTTGTTTAACCTTCCATGTTCTGTTTCATGTTAAAGGGCCTGGTGTTGTAGCTGAAATAGGTGGTGCGGATGGGGTGGGTGTTGCAGCCGTGGGTGTGATCATAGTGGTGTTCGATGGAGATTGGATGTCGACATATGACGTGATTAGTGAAGCTAACCTGCGAGATTCACTCTTCTTCCGTGGCATGACTTCAAGCTTTGTGACATTGCAATCCTAAAACTTCAAAAAAAAGAACACCAAACTAACAAAATCGTGACTAGGAATGGATGGTTTACGGTGAAGAAGAGGGTAGAAGGTTGGGTGTTGTATGAGAATGGTATGGGTGTTCACGATTTTAACAATAATGGTGTAAAATTTTAAGTGAGTGAAAATGGGAAGAAAAGATAAGTGAAAGAGGAAGAATAAAAATGTGGGCAATAAAATGGTGGTAGCGGTGAGAAGGAAATTTTTTTGTTTTCTTAAACAAAATAATAAAATTGCAGATATTAAAAGAAAATTTTGAAATGTTGAATGAATTGAAATTAAATTCATAACTAGAATATAACAAACTTAACAAAATAAAATAAAAATGAAAACCACTGAAAAATAAAAATAACAAATAAACCTTATTAGACGACTTTTTCTAGAAGAATAACAAAATACAAAGTCTCCATTCCTAGTCTTTTTCTAGAAAAATGTGAAAAATCCTCTAAAACTAGAAAAATATGAAGAAAATGTAAAAACCCTTAATAATGCCTCACGTGAACAATAAAATGTCTTCTTTTATGTTTTTCAATGTCCTCTCTCTTCCCTCCTTTCGTTATCTTTAGCAGACATCCTCCCCCATATTCAGGCTGGAGATCCCCATCAGTAAGGCAATAATTTGATTCTCAAGATCATGAAGATCTTAAGTGGATCGAATCTAATTTCAAAACAGATTCTGCAGATATTGTTTTTCCTTGCACGTGCCCATGCTTAGGCAATTATTTTTCTGCCAGCTGGGAATTCAAATTGTCTTTACTTTCCTTGCATCTTTTTGATCCAATTTCATCTTTCATGTGTTGAAAATCATCTGAGAACAATTAAGAAACAAGTCCATTAATTTTGAATAATAATTTCAACACATTAAAGAGATTTATATACAAAATTAACATAAAAATGACAACTTAACACCCTTCAATAGATTGTATACTCTGTAGGTATCCAGGAGACTGCATCTTTCTACTAAGCTACTTCTTGGAAAGACTGAGGTGGCTGATACTGATGTAAGGCATCTAGGCAGTAGATCCAAATTTCTACACATTGGTCTCCCTTCATGGGCATTTTTAGTATGCAGACATATAAAGTCCACAACTTCTTCCAGATCAATATCAGCAATGTCCCACTTGTGACACGGAACGTTAGTTCTACCAACTAGAATGACACCAAGAATGTTTCCTAAAATTCCTTTTGTAACCAAGATCTCGCACTCATGTACCCATGAGATGATTGCAAGCTTCCCATCTATTTCCTCTCTTCTCATGTGTGTGTAAAAATTCCTCACTAATTCATCACACATAGTTTCGTTTAAATTTAAAAAGTTTTCCTAACCAACAACATGAAAGAAGGGTGTGATAAGAATACCTATATCATCGAATAGGTTAGGAGGTAAGATGAGTCCAGCTACCACTTTCTCTTTTTGTAACACATCTTGTACCTTGCTTTCGCTTCCATTGATTGTAACAACTTTATTGGTGCCAATAATTCTCCCTTCTTTTGTACAATAATTTTCATTTTCTTCGACCTTTTTCCCTTTGGAACTTCTTCAAAGAAAGTTTTTTCATAGGGAATCGCATTTTCAGTAATAAGGTCCTCAATATTTTCTTCAGCTATAAGTGCTTCAGCCCTAGGCTCTTTCCCTTTTCTTATTTCTTCTCTTTTCCTTTTCCTTGATTCTTCTTTTTCTGTTTCAGCAGTTTCTTTTTGTGGAGCTTGTTTTATAACAATTCCTCTAGTCCATGGTCTACCTTCCAACTGAGAAGGTTCTTCATCTGAACCATTGTCATTTATTTCCCAGTGTACTTCATGCACTTTCTTTTCTTTGGAACTAGGTTTAGGAATTGTGGACGTTTTTGGAGTAGAAATGGGTAGGGAGAGATTCAGTAAATGGAATCTCACATCTTTTAGTAACTCCCCCTTATTGAAAGTCTCTTTTTCTTTTTCACTTTCTTCTTCTTCTTCTAAGTAGGAGGCATATTATTTTTTGATTGTTTCTTCTTTGTCTTTTGAAAAGGAATTAGGATAATCTAAAAACAATAGAGTAACAATCTTCCTTTTCCTATCTTCTGGGGTCTCCTGATTAGGTATTTCTGAAGCCTGAAATTTTGAAGAGACAGAGATAGGTTTGGTAGTAGTGTCCAAAGAACCTACTACGGGAGACAAGGACGAGGAATCAGAAGCAATGTTTATTCATGACTAGGTGTTTCGTCATGGCTAAAAGTTGAAACTAAAAATTTCTTCTATATTTTTTATTTTTTTCTTGCCATTGTAGATTGTTGCAAGGAAAAATTTGAGAGAATCTAGAAAAATTAGATGAAGAAGGAAAGAACAGATAGAAGACATAAAATTACGTTTCAAGAGGAGCAACACTTCTTAGAAAGATAACGATTATGATTATGAGAATAGACAGTCATACATGTTAAAAGAGGGAGTGTGATAGTTTTCGCTTCCTCTATCAATCACGTATGGATAGGTGTCAGAACAGCACGCACATTTTTAAAATCTAAAACGACGTCATGAATCACTTCCTTTTAGGACACGTGTACCTTGCTATGTTAAAGCAAGAGGAGCCATCTAAAATTAGTAGAAGCTTATTAGATTAAGAGAGAGTTTCTAAGGAAACAAAATACAAGGAGCCTGAGAATGCAATGACAAGTGGCAGAGAGAATTCATACAGAAATAATATCAAAGAATTTGCAGATACCAAGCTCTTTCCTTAACATGCAAAATCTATCTTTAGAAAGTAGATTGGTGAAAATGTCAGCTACTTGATTTTCAGTATTAACATGCAAAAGATCAATACTTCCTTCTAAAACATGGTCTCTAAGAAAAGATGCTTGACTTCTATATGCTTAGTCCTAGAGTGATGTACAAGATTTTTAGAAAGATTTATAGCACTAGTATTATCACATAGTATAAGAATATGAGAAAAATTTAGAGAAAAATGCTCTAGTTAATGCTTCATCCATAAGATTTGAGCATAACAACTGGCAGTTGCTATTTATTTCGCTTCAGTCATCGAAAGCGTTATGCATTTTTGCTTCTTGTAGGACCAAGATACTAAACATCCTCTAAGAAATTGACAGTGACCACTTGTACTTTTTCGATTGACTTTATCACCTGCATAATTTGCATCACAATAGCCCACTATGTCAAATGAATCAACTTTTGGATACCATAGTTCAAAATCCATAGTTCTGTGGAGATATCGAAAGATTCTTTTGACTACTTCAAGGTAACTTTCTTCTGGATTTGATTGAAAACATGCACAAAGATACACACCAAGCATAATGTCTAATATTGAGATTGTAAGATATAGTAGTGATACAATCATTTCTCTATACTTTGTCCCATCCATAGCTTTGCCTTTTTCATTTTTATCAAGTTTAGTTCCAGTATACATGGGAATACCGATCGGTTTGACATTCTCAAAGTGATATTTCTTGATGAATTCCTTTGTGTATTTGTCTTGACTAATAAAGATTCCTTTTTCTGTTTGTTTGATTTGTAATCTAAGAAAGAATGATAATTCTCCTTTCATGCTCATTTCAAACTCCCCCTGCATTAATGCTGAGAATTCTTCATAAAAGGATAGGTTAGTAGCACCGATATTATGTCATCAACATAAATTTGTACTATAATTAGATCATTCTCCTTTTTCTTAATAAATAAGGTTTTCTCGACCTTTCCTCTTTCAAAGTTGTTCTTAAGCAAAAAGTTACTTAATCTGTCATACCATGCTCGAGGAGCATCCTTTAAGCCATACAAAGATTTGGTTAACTGTATCACGTAATTCATATGGTTTCTATCTTCAAAAACTAGAGGTTGCTTAGCAAATACTTCTTTGTTAATATAACCATTTAAGAATGTACTTTTAACATCCATTTGGAACAACTTGAAATTTCTATGGCATGCAAAGGAAAGTACGATTCTAATATATTCCAATCTAGCAACAGATGCATAAGTTTCATCAAAATCATTACCTTCATGTTGATTGTAACCTTGAACTACAAGTTTAGCTTTATTTCTTACCACCTTACCATTTTCGTCAAGTTTTTTTTCCGAAAAACCCATCGAGTCCCAATGATTGACTAATTTTGAGGATGAGGTACTAGATTCCAAGTTTTGTTTTTGTCAAATTGATTCAGTTCGTCTTTCAAGGATGAAACCCAGTTTTTGTTTGTAAGGGCCTCTTCAACGGTCTTTGGTTCTATTTGTGAGACAAGACCAATAAAGTTGTTTTTGAACAATGATTTTGTTCTTAGACTTTCATAGGAATCTCCCAAAATGTATTGATGCATATCTTAACCTCCATTCTCTTGGCCTGCTGAGATGAAGGAGCCTGCTATGTTCTAGCTTCAGAGGGACCTTCTTGATATTGTGATTTTGAAGGTGTTGTAGTTAGAGTCTCCGATGTATTTTTAAGAACTAGAAGGTGCTCTTTATCATCTGAATTAGCTGATATTGTCGACGGTAGTGCTTCATCGAAAACCACATGTATTGATTCTTCTATTTTCTTTGTTCTTTTATTATAAACTCTGAATCCTTTACTTGCATTACTGTATCCTAGAAAAATAGCTTCATCTAACCTCGCATCTTCTTTTCCATTATTTAGAATGAAACATTTGCAACCAAAAGCTCGAAAGTAAGCAACATTTGGTTTTCTTCCTTTCCACAGCATATGCGGGGTCTTCTTTAGAATAGGTCTTATGAGACATCTATTGAGTATATAACATGTGGTGGATACAACTTCTACACAGTATCCATAAGGTAGTCTACTTTCACATAGCATGATCTTGGCCATATCAACCAAAGTTTTGTTCTTTCTCTCTACAACTTCATTTTACTAAGGTGCCCTTAGATAAGAGAAGTTGTGAGTTATACCATTGTTGTCACAGAATTCTTCAAACTTATGTTATCCAATTGTCCTCTATGATCTCTTCCAATTGAAGTAATGCAGTATCCTTTTTCAATCTGAATCTTTCTACAAAATTTCTTAAAAACTTTAAAAGCATCCTCCTTATTTGATAGAAAGTATACCCATGTAAATCTAGAATAATCATCTACTAAAACAAAACCGCAATGTTTACCACCAAAATTTTGAGTCATGGTAAAACCAAATAAATCCATGTGCACAATTTGAAGTGGTCGGCTAATAGCCAAAACATTTTTAGGAGGAAAGTTGCTTATGATTTGTTTTCCTTTTAAACAAGCCTCACAAACTTGATTGCTTTCGAACTTTAGAGTAGGTAGTCATCTTACTAACTCATTTTTGGATAATTTTGATGGAATGCTCATTCTGGCATGTCCAAATCTCCTGTGCCAGATAAACGAATCCTTTTCTAGAGAGATAACACTTAACATTTTGCGAGGACATATCTTCCAGCTGAGCACAATATATATTCTAATTTTTAGGATCAATAAACACAATATTATTATTATGAATACCGAAAATGTCACAGTATGATGCAGAGAAAATGACTTTGTAATCTTTATCACATAGCTTACTCACACTCAACAGGCTATGTTTCAAACCATCAACAAAGAGAACATTATCAATAGAAGTAGAGTCAGAATAACCAATTTTACTAACTTCAGTGACCTTTGCTTTATTTTTGTCTACAAAGACAACATTACCTCCATCTTTCCTTTCAATATAATTGAAATGCGATATTTCACCTGTCATATGTCTCGAACAACAGCTATCAACTATCTATTGATATTTTCTTATCTCTGTTTTGAAGCATATCTGTAAAAAATATTATCTCATTTTAGGAACCTAAATTTTTCTGGGTACTTTCAAGTTAGTAGCTTAACCTTTAAGTCTCTAAATATACGTTTGAGATAATTTCACCATTTTACGAAAGTTACAAGAATGATTAATGTGACCATGTCTACCACATTAGAAGCACAGAACAGATGAGTGAGAATTGATATAATTTCTACCATGTATCAGGTTCCTGCTATTTTGACTATAGCTACTGCTAGATTTGATAAAGAAATTCTTGTATGGCTTGATATTATTGTTTTCACTGTATCCTATTTTGGTCTTATCAAAAAGGCATTTACTGCTGCCAAGCAATGCTTCAAGGTTATTCCTTCCATCAATGAAATTTGGTAGATCCTTTTTCTAGAGATAAGATCTTTCTAATACTTTTCTCTTTCTCAATTTTTAAGGTGACGACTTTTTCTTCCAACTGTCTCACCTTTTCAAAATCATTTTTTAGCAATGTATTTTCCAACTTGGCTATTCTTTCTTCCATTACTTCCTTTTCAGAGACCTTTTACTTATGCTTAACTTTGAAAAACATATTATTGGTTGTCAGATTCTCATTCATTGATTCCAATGATTTAATCTTGCTCTTCAGAGATGCATCATTGCTTTTAGACTTCTTAACTTCTTTGAAACATTTCCCTATCAACCTTTTGTACTAATCATAAAATTCATTATATGCATTTCTCAATTCATCAATATCAATATCAGAGTCAGAATAGTATACCTTATCGTCTCCTGATTCAGCGATGAAGCAGACATTACTAACTTCCTCAGGTTCATCTTCTTCAAAGCTTTCAAGATCCTCGTCAGACCAAGCTCTAAGCATAGCTTGCTTCTAGGTTTTCTATTCTCTATTTTATCCTTTTGAAGTAGATGACATTCAGGTTTAGTGTCTCCAGTTTCTTGCTGTGGTATATGTATTGCTATTGTTGTTGCTGCCTTTTGATATAGGCTTGCTATTGTCAGCCTTCTTGTTTCCTTCTCTTTTCTTTGTTATCTTCTTTTTGTAGAAGTGTGTGTATTTTCTGACCATGAAGTTGAATTCATCATCTCCATCTATCTACAACTCAGTGTCGCTTTCATCATTGTTTGATTCATCAGATGCTTTTAATACCATTCTTTTTTTGTAGGAGGATCCTTCATCTCGATCATTATATTTTCTCTTAGCCAGTTGAGTGAGATAGTGTCTAGATCATTTGTTGTTTCTAGAGCTCTCAACTTTGGTCTCCATTCCTTTAGTAGTGACCTTATGATCTTTGTTACGAGCTCATCATTAGGATATATTTTTCCTAGATTCTTCAAGGCAGTGATGATATTGTTAAAGCGTCCGAAGAATTCGTCTATGGTCTCTCCCTATTTCATGCCAGTAGTTTCGTATTGATGTATCAAAAGACTTATTCTATGTTTTTTTACCTCATTCGTCCCTTCAAAGGTAACTTGAAGTTTGTCCCACATTTCTTTTACTATAGAACAATATGATATCTTTTCGTATTCTTCTAGAGGCAAGGTATATTTTAGAAGGTGATGTTTTGCCTTAGCATTTAATTGTGCATTTCTCCTATTAGCATCAGTCTATACTTCCACATTATCGAAAGTGGGAATTGTAGCTCCAACTTTAATCACTTGCCATACTTCGATATCTACAAATTGGAGATATATTGTCATTCTCTCTTTCCAATAAAAGTAGTTGTTTCCATTAAAGTAAGGAGGCTTTGAGATAGATTGCCCTTTAAGACTTCTTAGATTGTTTGCCATGATTTATCACCTATTGTTAAACACAAAAATGTGAGACCTCGCTTTAATATCAAATGATAAAGCAAACACATGCAAGAGGGGGGTGAATAGTGTGTGACTAAAAAAATTTTGCAAGTTACTTTCAATTCAAGAAGTAATGATAGGAGTCTGCCTATAGTTAAAATAGCAACCTGTTATGCGATAGGATCTTGTTTAAATGAAAGGAGCCTGTTAAACAAAAAATCCTATTAAAAGCAATTTGAAACAGAAGGTGCCTATTAAAACTAAACGGAACCTCTTTAAGGATGAAAATAGAAAAAGCCTATTAAAAGTGAAGGAGCCTCTTGTTGAAATAAACACACACAAAGTATAATGCAGAAATATAAAGTTAAGAGAGAAGAGAAGAAGGACAATCGATTTACATTGGTTCAGCTTACAAACTAAGCCTACGTCTAGTCTCCAAGTATCGAACTTGAGTATTTCACTATAAAAACAAGTAGTAATTTGAAGAGCCTCTTCAAGCTCACAAGTTAACATTTTTCAAGGTTCTCTAACCTTCCAAACTAGTAGTATTTAACTAGCCTCTACAAGCTCTCAATAGAAAATAAATTTTGCTCGATATGAGCTACACTGATCTAGCTCAAAAATATTTTTACAGTGATATCATTTTCAAAAGAATTGTTGCTATAGCTATATTTCAAAAGTTTGATCTATGTTCGCAAATGCAGTAACTCTTCCTTAAGTAGTTATTTCTTTCAATTAGTCGTTGTTTCACTTGCATCCTTAGTCAACTGGATGAATTTAAATCTGAATAGCTTTGATCAAGTAATCACGTGACTTAATATATGACATTCATAATTAGTAAGATCCTCTCAGATAAATTGTTCTTAATAAGGTAAGTTCATAAAAAAGGTTCCTGTAAGAAAAGAATTATATTTCTTATGATTTTATTTCGTCTTAGTAATAAATCCACTTTGAGTTTTGAAATATTATATAGTTATCATCAAAATCGTTAAGAATAAACCTTAATCTAACAAAAAATATATAATAGCCTATAAATTATGTGTTTTAATAATTTATAAATAATATGTTTTGGAGAATTTAATAACATAAGATCAAATTACGTAATAAATCTAATTGGTAAGTGAGATTTTGAAGAATTTCCTTAAAAAACTAAGGTAATACTCAAACTGATGTCACTAAAGGTTTTTTGAAAAGTAATATTATATATATATTGAAATAAGTTATATTATATTAAAATATATTGTAATATTTTAGTTTGTAATATTATATATGATATTGCACTAACTGAAAAAAAGTATTGAAATAAGTTATCTTACATTAAAATATATTGTAATATTTTAGTTTGTAATAGACCATACAGAGATGAAAACTAAAATATTGAAAAATACCGGGTAACAATTATAAATGAAGAATAGTTACACGATTAAATTAAAAAATTAATAAATAATTATTATGTTAAGGAAATTAAATATTTATATGTTAACTTTAATGAACTGAGTTATTGAGTAAAAAATTAAGTTAGTTTTAATTATAATAAGGATTAAATTTTAATAAAAAATTGAGAGATTATTTTACAATTTTAAAAAATATCAATGTTGTATTATACCAATACCAAAACTAATACGACCTCCGATATAATATTCGTCACTTTGTTAAAAAGTCTCCTCATATTAATTAGATCACCTTTTAAAAGATAAACTCTCTTATTCAACAAAAGATGCATTCTAAAATCATCTAGCATATTTGAAAAAAAAAGATAATTAATGCAAAGGCACTTAGTAACATACTCTAGAGAACCCAAAAACAAGTTTGAATCAACTAAGAAAGTTAAAATAGACATAGAAAAGAATTTAAAAATTAGTAATAAAGAATAAAATATCCAATTTATTAAGGACTTGAACATCACAAAGAAATAAGTCTTTTATAAGTTTGAATTTCAATGAAAAATAAAGGAAAGAAGTTTTGATTAATCTGTGTCTCATATTAAAAAGAAGCATGCTTTAAATAATCTAAAATGGATCATCTCCTTTTAATTGCAATAATTTAAACTAAGATTGAATCTAACATAAAATTTAAAATAATAATAATTGTATTTTTATATTATTATTTATTTAAAGGCTCATAAAAGTTAAAGTCAATAGAAAGAACTCTAACTTTATTTTAACTTCTTTTTTAATGTCATAAATATTAAAAGTATCGGTCAAATAATACTCACCTATAAGTTCAAATTTATGAGCATTATCATTGATCTATTTAATGACCTAAAATGGATCATCTCCTCTTAGTTGTAATAATTTAAACTAAGATTGAATCTAACATAAATTTTAAAATAATAATAATTGTATTTATATATTTTCATTTACTTAAAGTCTCATAAAAGTTGAAGACTTTAACTTTATTTTAATTTCTTTTCTAATGTCATTTAAATATAATTCTTTATAGTTTAAATATTATTTTTAACACATTCTAATTATTTTAAAAAATTACTTATATATATACTAAATAATAATTTAATTTATTAAACAAATTTATGACAAAAATAATAATTAGTTTATAACAATAACAATTTAAAAATTTTCAATTAACATATAAGGAGATAAATAAAGAATCTAAATTTTGACAATTATAATTTATTAGTGAGATTAAATAAATTTAATATTTTTTAAGGATAAAATAGTAATTCATTTTCTAAAAATAATAATTTTAAATAAATTTTTTAATTAAAATAAAAAGAAATAAATAAAGAATATAAATTTTGAAAATATATTTTATTAATTAGATTGTGTGAAAGAGTTGAAAAAAAAATTCATTCAAAATTTAAAAGATTTATGAGATCTACCCTTTTAAAAATCATAACTTTCCTACATTGTAATGGTGCATTATATCAAAACCAAACCTTAAAGATTGACAATAACAAGGATGAACAATCTAGTTTGGTGTGCGTGGCTTCGAGAGTAAGAAGAAACTTAGTTGAAAGCAGTAGGTACCACATTTATTAAAGAGACATTAGGTCCCACATTAGTAAAAGGATGATTGAGTCCCATAGCTCAAAAAGCTATAATTTAGCTTTTTGATATAATGTAAGAACACATCAATTTACATTGAAATATAGCAAAGTAAAACTTTAGAATATAAATGTAATATTTATATACTTAAAAGTCTCTTTGCATGCTCGCGGTGAGTAATTAAGCCTCCCGTGTGAACAGGAAGACTGTCTATCCCTGACCTACCACGTCTGTTGGTGGAGTTACGACCCAATATGCGCATTGCCTCAGGTGATCTCCAGTACTCCAGCCAATGACTCCATGTGGACTCAGAAGTGAAAGAGGGTCGTACACCAGCATCGTGTATCTGATTAATAAAATCATGATAACGTGTATGAGCTCGCGACTCCCATACACAATGTATTATTCCATCGAGTTCAGAACTCCAGTAAAAATGTTTATGAGAATAAAAGAAAAAATTCATTAAAGCTTATAATCAATTTATATGTATGTTATTAATGTATACAACAAAAAGAAAACACATATTTATGGCATATTGTACCTTAAACTCCTGAAAGTAAAATACCTTTGTGGCTTCAGAGATCTTCTTCCATGCATAACCCTCAGGATCAATCCTCTCTTTAAAAGTAGATGTCATTTGTCTTGAACACGGTCTAGACGGAATGAACCTAATATAAGAACAAATAAGGTAATAAATTTGCAAACATTTAACATAGCAATATAATGATAAACATATATAGTGTTTCATGTGATCGCACTTACTGTTTATTGGATATTGTTATATACTTTCTGCTATCCCAACCTAACATCCGTTGATAATCCTAACCTAACATTTTGAGATTCAGCTGCAAAATCAAGATGGGTGTCATTGAAATGTTTCCATGCCTGTGCATCTGATGGATGACTCATTATTCCATCTTCTTGTTCGTGTTCAGAATGCCATCTTATATGACATGCAGTAACATCTGAAGCATATAGTTTTTGAAGTCTCGGAGTTAACGGGAAATAATACATTCGCTTCTATGGAACTAATTTCTGCTTCATTGAACGCTTTCTAGGTCGAAACCTAGATTGCCCACAAAATTTGCACTCTTCTAAGTCAACATCATCTCCCTAGTATAACATACACCACAATTTGCAACAGTCAATCTTCTCTATAGGCAAACCAAGACCCCTAATAAGTTTTTTTGTAACATCCCGTCCCCTATATTAAGGGTTAAGACCTGAAATTTCAGTACAAGCGAGCTTAAAGAGAAACTGAGGCAATGCATTTTCTTGTTCATGCATCATGTTAGCATATATGTATATAGATATGGAAAGTTTTCGCATAAAAAGTAGGTCATGCATTCATTGACAATTACCGGGTATAATTGATATTAAATGTGATTTTATTGAAAATGAGGAGTAGAAAGAGTGATCTCGGTATGAGACGTGATAAGGAAAGATTTAGAAATAAAATTGGTAGTGATCTGGAAATTGTTCACTAAGTATGCTTCTGTCTGTTAGCCATAACTTCTCCTCTAGTTGTCCAAACGAGATGATTCTTGATTTAGATTAAACTAAAAACATATGGCTACATTTCTTGTGAAGACATCGAATTTCAATTTTGTCTCTAAGAATCTCAAAATTTGTTATGAAGTTAAGAATTTGGTGCAATATGTTGGTGTATGAATGGGAAGTTCGTCTTCGGACTTTAGGGGCAAATCTGGGATTGACATAAATATATTTTGGCAAAATTGCCTTCTGGAAAGTTGTATAGCTTTCTTTTATCTTTCCAACGGTATATAGTATGAAAATTTTAGATGTCGGAGTCAAAAGTTATGGTCATTATAAGTGGAGATGTTCTGGGCAAAAAGCAGACGATAAAAAGTGAAAGGAAGAAAAGTAGACGATAGAAAGTGAAAGGAAGAAAAGTAGACGATAGAAATGAGACGGATGAAATGAGACGATAGAAATGAGACGGAAGAAAGTAGATGATAAAAAGCATATGGAAGAAAGTCGAATATAAAACATAGACAGAAGAAAGTAGACGATAGAAAAGCAGACGGAAGAAAGTAGATGATAAAAAGCAGACGGAAGAAAGTAGACGATAAAAATCTGACGGAAGAAAGTAGACGATAAAAAGCAGTTAAAAGAATGTAGACGATAGAAAAGCAGATGGAAGAAAGTAGACGATAAAAGCAGACGGAAGAAAGTAGATGATAGAAAAGCAAATGGAAGAAAGTAGATGATAAAAAGCATACGAAAGAAAAGTAGACGATAGAAAAACAGACGGAAGAAAAGTAGACGATAGAAAAGTAGACAAAAGAAAAATGAGATGATGCAAAAGTGAGACAATACAAAAGTTAGATGATAGAATTGACCTTTGAGGTCTTCATGAAAGTTGTAGATCTAGAAGTTCTCTTTCCAATGGTCTAAAAACGAAATCAATCTAACATTTGTAGTAAAATTTATTGCATTCGCACTGAGATATGTACATTCCAAGTAAGGGCATAAACGTGTTGGAGTATTTTAGCCATAACTTCTTCTCTAGACCTCTAAATGACCTGATTCTTGAACCATTGGATTCGAAAGACTTTTATCTACATCTCCACCAAAAATCAAAGCTATCTAAAATGTGTTGAGAGAGATTAAGTGAAAAGAGTGAGACGGGTAGAGTGAGTGTGTTCTTTAATCATATGAACTGGTGTTATCTCACTGAACATACTTCAGTATTTTGATGTTTTCTGAATCAGTAGAGGTTGAAATGAGATGATTTCTG
>JANVCL010000007.1:17304470-17327013 GCA_026546855.1 Erythroxylum incrassatum | reverse complement strand
GATCGCAAATCAATAACCGGAGGATGCGTATTCCTAGGGGGTAATCTAATTTTTTGGTCCTCCAAGAAATAGACGATAGTCGCAAGATCCAGCATAGAAGCTGAATACCGAAGCCTATCTCAAGCATCGACCGAAGTCATCTACCTCTCATCTCTACCATCTGAGATTGGATTTTCTCTCACTCACACACCGATCCTATGGAATGACAACAATGGAGCTAGATCCCTCTCTCAAAACCCCATTTTTCACTCAAGAACGAAACATATTGAAATCAACGTACATTTCATACGAGACAAAGTTGAAAAAGGAGAAATAGAAGTCAAATATGTCAACACCGACGATCAACTAGCCGACATACATACTAAGCCCCTAAGCTTAATGAGATTCAAGCTTCTGACTACCAAACTAAACCTAGTTCAAAGCCCTAGGTTTAGTTTGAATGGGGGTGTTAACAGAACATTCGAGAGATGAAAGAGAAGAAAGAAATGCTACAGACAAAATGCAATACAACAACTACATCAAAGGACAACGCACATGCTAACAGGGGCAGAAGAGTCTTTTAATAATTAGCTAGCTGGAATCAGTACAGGTTGTTATAACAGAACAAATCCCAACCATTCAATTTATTTTGTCCTTTTCATAAGGTGTATGGACAAGATCAATTCACCAATTGTATATATACCATTACAAACAAATAATACATTCGAGAGAGAGTTAACATTCAAAGTTCGTATTATACATTTCTTTTACAATAGTTACTGATATTGTCTATAAATAAGTTGTATCTTGTATAATCAATATCAGTGAAACCATTTATATGATACCCTTACTATGTTTTAGCTTTCAATTAACATAATTGAAGTTTGAACTTTCCTCAGTTAGGACACTGAAAGGTTAACTGATAGCTGAAGTTGAATTAGCTGGTGCTATAATTCTATTGATTATGTTGTGCCCTTGTTCATGTTCTAGAGTTATATTTTTTAGCTTGAAAAGCACTGCATTTGGAATTGTTTGAAATGATTTTTGGATAGGTGGTACAATCCATTGTTAAAGTCTAGCTAATGTCACTTTTCATAATGCAAATTTGTGTGATTACTGGTTTCTCTTATATATTATAAGTGAGTGTGAATTTAGCTTTAACCGCATGTTGTATCTCGTTTGACTAAGAAAATGTTGAAGTCTTGATTCAAAGAAATGTAAGTTTGTTTTAAACATTTTGCATTTATTATCATTTAGATGCTTGTTGAGTAAACTTTTGAATATATTAAATTTTATGTGTTAAATAAATCCTTAGTAAGTTAACCCATTTTCGGAAATAAAAAAATTCTAGATTAGACATGCACTGCTTTTTCCTTGAATATTTTCACCATGAACTAACTGTTGAAAGATAAATGGTAATTTGTTTTACCCTTTTCTCTTCCTTAAGATATTATCCTTAATTCAATCTTTTAGTCTATGTCGTAGAGATGTTAAATAATGATGATGTCTTAAGCTTGCAAACGCCATTTGCAATGATCAATGACATGGAAAGCAGATAAGAGCTACAGAAACCAAAAGTTACTATCAACCATTACAGGTCTCTACCATTTTGTTCCAAAAGAAAAGATAAAAGAAAGCTTGTCTCTGAACGGTGGAGAGGGTGGCTAATCATTTTTTTATGCGCACCACCCCACTATCTTTACGCGTTTAATAGTTCATTTTGAAAGATCGATTCTAAGCCCATTTTTCTAATAATCTGATCATGAACATACATCAAGTTGCACAAGGTTCCTCCAATTATCATCCCAATGCAAATTAATTTAGATATTTGGTTCATGGCATTCGCAATGCATTAACCAACCAAATGTAAGTGATGATGAGTGAAGTTGTTGAGAAGTCATTGGCTATGGACGCCAGAATACCTACCTTTTGACTTACCCCCTCCTCTCTCTTTTTTCTTCTCTTGTTGAATCGAGTGTTCTAAACTTGTTATTGGTTTGATATTTACAACCGGAATTGCCGGGTTTGGTATGTTTATATGAAAATTTTATAGCCACCACATGCACATTTCTTATTATCTACTTTTAAGACTCACCAACAGGGCATCACTGAACACAGTAACAGCCATTTTGTTAAACTTATTTCCACAAAAAGAAGAAAACCTAAAAGATTGATCTATTTGAAGTGTTTGCAGGAGGATCTGTTTACTTAGAACATGATTTTGGTTGCTGTATTTAACAAGCCAATGCAACTTTGCGGTCACAATTAGGAACAATTCATCCCCTATCATTTGTCACCAGGAAGCTTACAGATGCTATATAAGACAATTTATGCCAAGTCATTTTTGTTTCAATTTTCTTTTTGTACTCTAACTACTGATTTTGTTTGATAAGAGAAATGATGCTGGCCAGGGGTATTGAGAAGATGTTATCACAGCAGATGAAAATGAGATGGAATATCTGAGGTTAGTGGGCAGTTGATAGATAGTGTCGTCATTTTCTGAGTTCTCTAACTTTGTATAGATAGTGACCTCTCTGAATTTGGTGATTGGTGTGCTATTAGTTTGGTTATTGTTAATATTTTTTTTAAAAAATTAGATAAGAATATTTAGGACAGATGATCGATGAGCCTGTTTTGAGTTTAGACTGAATTTGGGTTGATATTCTTTGTACTGAATTGAGTTCAAGACTTAATTTTAAATCGTAGTTTATGAAAAATTTTAAAAATAATAATTAATAAGAGTATAGATAAATTAAATTATGTAAATATTTATTAGACTGAGTTTATTATTTAATTTAAAATTATCAACTCATTATATGACTTATTGAAATATATAATTTATAAATTATTATTAATTTAATATTGTATTTAATACACATTTAAATAAAAATATTTACAAATTTTAATAACTTTATGAGAGTACTATGAAGAAAGTAAGTGAAAGATTAAAAAGATCATTCTTTTTTTTTTTTACCTCCGTTGGAGTTGACAATACTTTAAGTGTTCTCTAACACTTAAGGGAGTTTGTATTGTAGACTCGACTCCAAGTGAATCTGAAAATATAATGTTATTTTGGATTAATTTTTAAAACAACAATGTTTTAGATCGAATTTTTGATAGCTTCTCAAATTTAATTCCAACTTAAATTTTGATTAAACTAATTTTAATTCAACCACTTTGGGTTAAGCTTAAACTTAATTATTAAGCCTACTTTTCTATTCAATCTTAACAATTTTTTGTCTTTTAAGTCTACCTAATGCTTATACGTAAATCTTTTTTCATTAAAGATATTTTAGAAAAACTAAATAAGATCTTTTTTCGATTGAATTTAAGATATCTTTTTAAAATATAAATCTTGTTCATTCAAAAGTATGTTTTCCAATATTAAAAAAGGTGTATATGAAAGAAAATCAATACAGATTAATTTTATAATTAATCTACACAATTAATTAACTCTATAATTACAACATACTAGATTCAAGAATTGGATGAACAAATACTTGGAAATTGAGAAATAATTGAGCCTATTGTTGTTTTCTGTGTAGCAGAGCGACAGAAACATAAAGGATTGACAACGGCTATTCCAAAACCTTGATTAAAAAACTCGTGCAGTTCTTAATGGGGTGACTGTATTTAAAGCTGGCTAGCAGTAAGGCCTCCTATGCATTACAATATATGGTTCAAGCGTACCCATCATAGCAAGCCCATGAACATAAGCCTAATGACACATTTGAGAGAAGTTCTCAGCCCGATTACAAAAGTGATCACCGTTTTAGGCTCAATACAATAAATGCTCTAATTATCTTGGCATCAAATTAATCGGAGTTTGTGCAAAATCATATTCATTACGCTAGTTCACAAAATTAATGATAAAATTCTATCATTCTCCTACTTGGATAGTATAACTAACATTAATGAACAACATAAACAAATCCCCAGATTAATATAACAATATGTGGCTACAATAGGATGTCAAAGTAGAGCTATCAATTTCTCAATCATAAGCCCAAAATGAGGTTATAAGTATCTCAACAATAAAAAAATCAAACCCGATAGGAGTACTGATAGCATATATGCAAGATACTCATACCTCGATGACCTAAACAGAATGTATAATAAGGAAATGCACACAAAAATAGTGATCAGTTTGTGCAATTCCAAATAAAATGACCCAAGCATCCACCCAAGATGCCAACTGAGATTTAACAAAATATCTCATAACAACAAAATAAGACTGGGTACAAAATGCCTCCAACAAAATGTCATATATATATATATATAAAAACATTTAAACGTATATGCGCAACATATCAATAAAGTATATGGCAATAACAATAATAGCAACAATTATAACCAAAAGTCTCTAGATTGAATAGCAAAATAGTCAAATATAATGTTGCTATCAAAATTAACATAAAAGACAGACTCCCACTAATCTAAAGCATCCAAAGATCTAAATAGACCCATGCAGATTACATGATTCACAAAAGCCTTAATAGTCAAGCCTTTGGTCAGTCCTCATAATTGGTCTCATTCAGCTTGACCAAAGAATTCAAAGCTGGAAATTGATATAAGGTAGGGAGATTTATCAAATGTATCAACATACAACAAAAGTGGGCAAACAACACAACTGGGTTCTCATGCAATTGCAATCCTACCTAAGGGTTATGAATTATAACACAGATCACCCAAAACATTAAATTATGCCCAAAAGCTAATATCGATAAGCTACTGAAAACTTAAAGACATAATTCAATAAATTAAACAAAGCATTAGAAACTACATTGATAAAGACAAACCGATAAGCTAAGTGCATCATTAACATAGTATCTAATGTATGCCCAATAACAACATCACAATATATCAATTTCTAACAAAAGTGGGCAAATAACACAGCTAGATTCTCATGCAATTGCAATCCTGTCTAAGGGTCCCGAATTACAACACAGATCATCCAAAATATTCAATTATGCCCAAAAGCTAATATCGATAGGATACTGAAAACTTAAAGACATAATTCAATGAATTAAACAAAGCATTAGAAACCACATTGATAAGGAAAAACCGATAGAGTAAGTGCATCATTAACATAGTATCTAATATATGCCCAATAACAACATCACAACAACATTTTGTAATAATTGGTCTCACGATAGGCGAGCTCACAATTACACAAAGTGAATGACAAGAGTTCAATAACACATCCCAAGATTTCCCCATAGGTGGCAGTTAGCACCACAATTACAAAATTAATCGTAGAAATCATATAATATAACATTATATGCATAAACTACATCTAAAATTAATTTTGGTGCATAACTATACTACCACTGAGAGTACACAAGACCCCACAAGCCCACAAAATACCAGAAACATATACAAAAATTTTCAAGATAAAATTCGGAGGGTACATTATATTTTTCATTAATTTTAAATTCGGAAAAATAAAAATAAAAATTCTATTTTTCCAAAAATTCTAGAAAAATATCATAAATTAGAACTGGGCAAATGGAGCAACACACACAAAATTTAGGGAAAAACAGGCAACAGAGAAAGTCGCATGAGCTGCGCGTGCCGCCAATGCACGTGGGGAAGACCCAACCGGGTCGAGCTGCATCTTCTCCACCCAAATAATTGGTATTCGGGTTGTCCAACCTGGTTTGCGACCCACTTCAAATAAATGTACATAACTTGCTCAATTTTGATCCGTTTTCAATGAAATTGGTGTCATTAGATTCAGAATTTAACGATTTATCAAACTCCTTAATCAATTTCATGAAAAAGGCTACTAAAAAGGTTAGGAAAAAATCAAAATAAAACGGTTTTTGAAAGGGGGATAGTTCGGTTTGGTTCGAGTTCTGGGTTTTGAAAGAACAAAAAAAATTCAACATACTTACCACACGCTTTGACACCAAATCGAAACAAATCAACAACAACAAAACCAATTTCATAAAACAATTAACAAAAAACGTAAATCCCCAAATTCCATGAAATTAATATCTCAAAAAATGCCCAAAATTAGCAGTCACAATTAGGGTTAACCTAGCTCTGATACCAATTGAAAGAAAATCAACACGAAATTACAGATTAATTTTACAATTAATTAACCCTATAATTGGAACATACTAGATTCAAGAATTGGATGAATAAATACTTAGAAATTGAGGAACAATTGAGTCTATTGTTATTTTCTGTATAGCGGAGCGACAGAGACACAGAGGATTGACTACTGTTATTCCAAAACCTTGATTAGAAAACCCGTGCAGTTCTCAATGGGGCGACTGTATTTAAGGATGGCTAGCAGTAGGGCCTCCTGTGCATTACAATACATGGGCAAAGCTTATCCATCATAGCAAGCCCATGAGCACAGGCCCTATGACACGTTTGAGAGAAGTACTCAGCCCAATTACAAAAGTAATCACCGTTTTGAGCTAAATACAATAAATGATCTAATTATCTTAACATCTAATTAATCGGGGTTTGTATTATATTTATTATGCTAGTCCACAAATTTAATGATAAAATTCTATCAATATAAAGAAAGCAATTTTAAAAAAAACTTTAATGAATAATTATTAATAATAAATAATCAAGTAAATCTTTTTAAAATATTTTTCATCACGTCGACTAAAATAAAATTTCCACTATGCATTGTATATTAAACACTATATTCATTCTCATTCCTTACTATATTTAATTCCATTTCTATTATCATTCTCCTGTACGAACCAACCGCCTCCTCAATATTAAGGTTATCTTTAATTAAACGTAAGTTTTTTAATAAAATGTAATAAATTGGAATAGAATGAAATAATTTATAATGAAATAGAATGTAAATGAATGTAATATTAGACAATAGTTATTTAGGAATGATGAAAGGGTTCATAATGTAATATAGTGAAATGTTGTTTATCATTTTATATTCTGTCTTAAACCTCTCAAATAGGAGGTAACTTATTTTTACTGTTTAGGATGGAATAAAATATAATGTGAAACTTTCTCCTTCCATCCTATTCCATTATAAACATTCATCTCAAACAATAAAATAGTATTTTATTTTATTTCATTCCATTAATAATCACCTAACCAAAACTAGGTGCATTACCAAGGCGACAATCCATCGTGGACCTAACCCCTTAACATATGGTCTGCGTGGGGTTAAATCGGTTAAAACATCATTTTGAGTGGAGAGTTTAATTATTATTCTTTAAGTTTAGACTTGACTCAAAATTCGACTCATTCGAACTTTAACTTGTTAATTTTAAACAAAGTTAAAATTGTCATCTTTAGTTTTAATAAAAAAATAAATCTCATACAAATGTTTTTAATAAAATTTAATTATTTCAAAATTTGTATTATAAATTGTAAAGGATACTTGTATTTTTTATTTTAAATTTTAAACCAAATAAGAACAACCTATTGTAAAAGCTATCCATATCAAACGTTCTAAAATAAAGAAACTGTTGCATCCTCTCATTTCTAGTTTGCATTTAACCTTTCATCTTACTTTCAGTTTTTTAAAATATATTCGTCGATTATAGTTTTCCTTTCACGTAATACTATTGACTATTATGTGATGTAAATAACATAAAATAAGTTATTTTTCAAAGCATGACAATAAATGATATCTGTCTTCAAAGTTTACTTAGATAAGAATTGTAGTTTACAATATAATTTTGAAGATATCATATTACTCTTTAATATACATTTTAAATAAACCTTGAAAATGACCCATATACTTCACAAACCTTTGGTTAAACACAATTTTAGTTCTATTGTATTTATTAACGGTCAAAAAATCTAATTGATTCGATCCTAAAAATCTTGAACCTTTCAAGTTCAAAAAAATCTAATCGGTTTGATCGTAAAAATCTTGAATCTTTCAATTTTTCAACTCATTTTTTACTTTTCCGTTCGATTTATTTTTATAACTAGTGTTATTAAAAATTGATTAATTTATTAATTAACTAGTCAATTTTTGTAAATTAATAAATTTTTATAAACTAAAATTGATTAATTAATTATCATTTAACAAAATTTTCTTTAATTAAACTTTTTATTTTTTATAAGTAAAGATAATATTTTTTAATCATATTTTAAATTATTTAATTTTATTTAAACTTTAGTAGTCTAATACTTTTAAGCTTTATATTTTTATTTTATCGATTTAATATTTTAAAACATCTAGAATTTAATAAAAAATATGTAATAATTTTAAAAGCGAATAAAATAAAATAAAAAATTTGAATATAAGAATTAAAATTTTGTTTTATTCAGTCACATCCTATTGGATTAAAGTACGTAAAGGAGTGATGAGGTCACCTCCTCTTCAATCTCCATCCACCAAAGTCCAACCCTTTCTCTACACAAACTAAACTATTTAATCAAAATGTATAGAAATTCAAATATTAAACAAAAAGGAAGAACAGTCACATAAGTCAACCCAACAACTGTACTGTATTACACTGTAATGACATAATCTACGTAAATATATAACGAAGATATAATGGTAGACCATGAAATATGTTTACAGTTGCGTGGATCATGGTGGTCTGGTTAGGTACGCTTACCAATAAGAATGCTATCTCTCTCTCTCTCTATCTTCCAATCTCATTCTCCCCGCAATTCTTGGGAAATTGAGAAACGAACAGACTTCAAAGGAAAATGAAAATGAAAAAAGTTAAGAGAGTAAGGGTGTGGGTGACGAGCGCAGAAACTCGATAGTGATCTTAAAGCATTCCAAAGTGTTTGGGTATAAACTCCAACTGCCCATTTCACAGCTCTGCATTTCATTTCTTCCCTTTAACGTTTTGTTCGCTTTGTGAGGGAGAGTGAAGGTTTGGACCCAGGTCAAGTCGAGTCTCTGTCGGAGATGGGTTGTGTGAGCTCGAAGCAGACAGTGTCAGTGACGCCGGCGGTTGAACATTCATGCGGGTTCAACTCGGGTCAGAAAGATGTCGGGTCGAAGTTCGAGAAGAGTTACTGCGGAAACAGTGACAACGACATCAACAATAAGAACAGGGAGAAGAAAAAGGGGGAGCTGAGTTGGGGAAGCGAGTGTGGTGAGTCCGGGAGGGCAAGTTCGAATGGCGAGTCGTTGATCTTTAGCCTTAGGAATTTACACAAGTATTTAGAAGGTGAGCAGGTTGCCGCTGGTTGGCCTGCTTGGCTCAGCGCCGTCGCCGGCGAGGCCATTCACGGATGGATTCCTCATAGAGCAGATGCTTACAAGAAATTGGAGAAGGTTGTTCAATGCATTCTTTAACATATATCCCGAAGAAAAACAATGATTAATAAAAATTGGTGAACTTATTGTATGTGTGTTTTTTTTTTTTTCTCCGTAGATAGGGCAGGGTACTTACAGTAGTGTGTTCCGAGCCTGCGAAATAGAGACAGGAAGGATAGTTGCCTTGAAGAAGGTTCGGTTTGACAATTTTGAGCCGGAGAGTGTTCGGTTTATGGCAAGAGAGATACTGATTCTTCGCAGGCTTGATCATCCCAACATAATGAAATTGGATGGGTTAATAACATCCAGATTATCCAGTAGCATATTCCTAGTGTTCGAGTACATGGAGCATGACATCACTGGACTCTTGTCTTGCCCTGATGTCAGGTTCAGTGAATCACAGGTACTATTCACGTTTCTTTTTGTGGATGTTCTTCACAGAATTCTTGAACTACGTGCAGAAAGTCCGTAACATCGGATTTTGACATTTATATTGAAGTTATACATTCGTGAAGATCGTAAATGGTAGGAACATCCAATGAACAATATGATATAATGTTACGCTGTTGATGTGCTGTTCGTGGTTTTAACTTTATTCTTGTCCTGACGTTTCCTTTTCTTCTTCTCCGTAGATTAAGTGCTACATGAAGCAGTTGTTATCTGGACTTGAGCATTGTCACTCAAAGGGTGTAATGCATAGAGATATAAAAGGATCTAACCTTCTTGTAAACAACAAAGGTATATTGAAGGTTGGAGATTTTGGGTTGGCAAATTTCTGCATTTCTGGGCATAACCAACCTTTGACTAGCCGTGTTGTGACTTTATGGTACCGACCACCAGAACTTTTGTTGGGTTCGACTGATTATGGAGCATCTGTGGATCTCTGGAGTGCTGGATGTGTTTTCGCCGAGCTTCTCCTTGGGAAACCCATCCTTCAAGGGAGAACAGAGGTAATCTCAGAACACATCACCTGTCCAAAGTTTTAAGAGTTAGTGATAGTTGCATTGGAATGCCAGAATGATAAAAAATGTCCATGGAGTTTGAAAATTAAGCTATACAAATTATTAATCAAAACTTTCAGTCGGGGAAATTAAGTTGATGCGCACATCTTGATTCTGTTCCTTATCGCTTGTAAAAAGTAAGTACGCATATAGGGAGACAACATGTTGCAATTAATGTGATATCAACATTAACAATTAGTTCTTGAAATTTTTTTTCATTTCTTTCCATTTGAAGTTTGTCTACAAAGAACCTCTTGTTTCTATTTCAGGTTGAGCAATTGCACAAGATTTTCAAGCTCTGTGGATCTCCACCTGATGAGTACTGGAAAAAGTCAAAACTTCCTCGTGCAACTTTGTTCAAACCGCAGCAACCTTATGATAGTTGTCTTCATGAGAGATTTAAACATCTGCCCAGAACTGCTGTGAACCTAATAGAAACTTTTCTTTCAGTAGAGCCATATAAACGTGGGACGGCATCCTCTGCCCTTGCTTCCGAGGTAAATATTATCGCCTGGGAATTTTTGCCGGTCATCACGAGGAATACCCTTGATTAGTTTTCCAGTGCAAATTGAAATTCCTTGGTCAAATTCTTCCAGAAATATGGTTTTCAGTTTACTTCAATTTGTATGATGTTCTCACTCTTACATAATGGAGCACTAGCACGTTCCTTTTTTCCCAAATTTCATGAGATTTTGCAATATTACTCAAATTTTCACTTATCTGTATCATTTGGATCGTCTAATTCATTGTTTGTTATGCAAATCAGTATTTCACAACAAAGCCTTACGCCTGTGATCCTTCAAGCTTGTCGAAATATCCGCCCAGTAAAGAGGTTGATGCAAAAATCCGCGAGGATCCAAAGAGGTGTGAACGCCGTGCTTTAAATTGCATCTCACACGAGATATCGCTGTCATGAATATAAATGGTTTTTGCTAGGTTCTTTTTCTTTTTCCTTGTTTTTTGGGATATTATGGAACTGAAAACAATGCCATTCACTGATACAGGGTGATCAAATGCATTTGACACCTTATAAAACTATAGATGATTTTGCATAGCCTTTATACTGACATTAGAGTATAATGGAACTGAACTTCCAGGAAAGAAGTTAGTGGAAGAGTTCTTATTGATGAAACAAGAAAACCTATGAGAAAGCAGAATGGAACTGCTAAATTGGCACCAACGAAGGTCTCTCTCTCTCGCACACACTCTTGCTTTCTTGTGCCTTTTTGGAACTCTAAGTCTTGTCTTCTTTCTATCTTCCAGGATCTGGCATCTCGAGCACAAGGTGTTCAATTTAGCACTAGCAGTACTCTCCGTATTCTGAAGGGAGGAGGAGATGCGAGATCAGGTAGGGAGCCAGGGAAGTCATCGCTTGATAAATTGGAAGAGATATTCCATGTAAAGAATGCATCCCAAGGAGACGTTCCCTTCTCTGGCCCATTACACGTTTCTAGGTCAGGTGGCTTTGCATGGGCAAAGAGACGAAAAGATGATACTTCTGTAAGATCTCACACTAGGTCCATTTCAAGGGGTCACATTGCTAATGGATTGGAAATCTACCTTCAGGAAAAGATTAAATTTGATTCTAAATGGCACGATAACAGGGATGTGTCATATGGGACACGTACCAATTCTAGAGGCCATCATTTATATGAGACATCCAACTGTGATTTGCAGAAAACAATGAGGCCAATTTCAACGTCCAGACTCCTTTGATGCTTCTGAGAAGTATTACTCACAAGAACTGGCATTGTCACTTTATGCAAGAGAGGAGATAAGAGGCCAAGGGAAATAATTTGGTATCTCTGTGGTCACTAGAACTACATCAAACTTTAAGCTAAAACTTCAGCCGAGGTGAAAAGATAAATTATTGGCAATTTTGCAGTTATTGTGTGAAGACATGGGACTGAGAATATTTACTTGATGAAATTTAGTTGAACGTCTGGCATTGAAGTGTATAATAAGAAATGCTTATCTTAATTCAGTAACATAAATAGTGATTAGACCTCTGTTGAATTTGTAGATTGATCTTTTCTTGTTGAATATTTTGGCTCAAATATACCCTTTTATTTAAAGTGAGATGTGGATTGGAGTGGCAACAGCAATTAAGTAGCTTTTGAAATTTCTATGCTATATAATCTGGACATTATCCTAGATACTATATTAAGCTAATTCAGTATTTGATTATCTAACCTAATGTTGGAACTCAGCAGAGTTTTCAAGACCAGGGAAACAAGGTTGATCTCCCAGAACCTATATTATCTCAATCAAATAGAGTGGATGAACTCCTTGACGACACATTCTTCAAGAAGGTATTGTTATGATTACAATCTCTATAAGGTCAATTCTTCATCATTGACTTTTATTTTGTTGGCATGGTGATCTTAACGGTGATGCTTGTGTTCTTGGATACTGCTTTAGGCTTAATGGGGCAGCCATTACTAATTATGCCATCCACCATTGTTAGTGCATGCTACATCTTTATAAAGTTCAAGTACAATGACCCGAGCATCTCAAGGTATGTTTCTTTCGAGTTAAAGGTAGGAGGCATGAGAAGTGATCATCATTAAGTTATGGTTAGTCAATCTAGCTCCTCTGCCCAATTGACGCTTCTGTCCCTACAAGGGAATGTTCAAGTAGTGTGTTAAGTCTTCTTCTGAGCTTTCCAGTTTAAGAGACTTAACTCATTATGTGCCTTTTCTTTTTCTTTTTTTTCTTCTATTTTCTCGATTCATTATGTCTTATTTTTCCTATGTACAACCTATGTATCGTGTACTGAATGTTTATTGATCCTAAAGCATCATGTAGACCATTGAAGTTAGGCATATTTATTGCACGCGTTTTCTAAAAACTATGATTCGGATTATTGGTGGACATTCTCAACATGAACACCTTTACGCGGAGGTTACTAATATCTTTTCGACATCACCACCACAGATGATGAAAATAGAAACCCTAATGTTGCTGAAGGAATCTTCTTAAGCATAGATCAAAAGTAAACGTAAACTTTTGTGCAAGAATAGTTTAAAATTGGAAAACCTTTTATGGTTCCAGGGGGTGGTTATTCGTCGTCATCATCATTATCGTCACATCCAGTTTGAAATCCCCCAATGAAGCGTGGTCTGGGAAGATCTGATAGTATGCAGCCTTATCCTTACATAGTAGAGATAATAAAAATTGTGAATTTATTTTTGTTGCATCTATATCTAAGAATGCAAGAGTAAGGCTTCATATGTCGATTACCTTCCCAGATCTCCGCAAAGTAAAGAACCTTGTGCATTGGTACTTTGATATTGACATTAATAATTAAACAAATTATAATTGTCATACTAAAGATAATTATGTCAACTAACTGAAAAAAATGTCAACCTTTTAGAAGGAAAATTTTGCTCGTTTTCTTCACCTATCAAATTCATCTTTTTTGTTGAAATTTGAAGTTGTAAACCTCCACCTTCAATCTCCAACACAAGTTTGCAAGCACTTTTTGTGTATTTTACTATTTTCATATGTTATTAGCAATTGACTTTGTTTTAACTATCAAGTAAGCATGCAAATGTGAAATCAAGCAACTATTTCAACATCATTTATGTATATTTTCCCCTCGCTTAGAGTATTGTAATTGGAGTAAGATGCACTGCCAATTTTTTTGGATCGCGAGGGCCAGCCTCCTGGGAGCTCAACTTGATTACCAAACTTTCAAAATTCATAACTTCTTACTCAGAACTCCAAAATTTGCAAAATTGGTATCGATGGAAAGCTAAAAGAAAGTTCTATAATTTTCATGAAGGATTTAAAAACAAATTCAGCCTCTAAAGGAGTCAAAATTTACCTTAAAGTGAGTGCCTGATCAATGTCACCCTAAACAACAATAGAACTTCTAAACATCATAACTTTCCACTCCATTGTCCAAAAATGTCATAGTTTATATCAACGGAAAGATAAAAAGACAATCTACAACTTTCATGAAGACCCTAAAAACAATTTCTAAATTTATAAGAGTAAAACATTCACTTAAAGTTTCTATCCCGAAATTTGCCATTCTTGACAACACCTACACCTAACTTCAACAATTCACATCTTTCAACTCCCACATCCAAAAATAGTACATTATACATCGTTAGAAAGCTATGAAATTCTTCTATAACTTTCAAGAAGGCTACTTGATCCAATACAATCTATATCAGTCCAGAATTTACCTCAAAGCACAGCGTACATAAACCTACCCTTATGGACATTTACAAAAACAATGCAAAATGGCTTTTGGAACAAGCATCGGCAAAACACAATACAACTTGAATATTTTTCCTTAATATCAACTTATGAGTTCGTACAAAGTTTTAGTGGACATTTCTAGCCCCAATACATTAAAGTCTCGGAAATTTAAATTACAAAGAAACCACATGAACAGAAATTTTGTTCTAAAAATGCAACTAAAGCTTTGTTTACAAAATATAGCTTCAAAATCAAAAATCAAACGGGAGTGATGTCTTGATCTCGGTTCGGTCACTCATTTTCTTGCTCATCGCCTGTGGATGGGAGGAAAGAAGGGGGTGAGCTCGACGACTCGTGAGTAACATATTTATAACCAAGAACACAAGCAAAAAAAAAATCCTTCAATCATTTTATTTCTAATGCAAAATTTTACATTTTCAAATATGCCACATATGTGTTCCAAAACTTACAACTTATCAAGTCATTTACAAAATCAACACAACGAATGCATCAAAATGACTTCAAAACATAATCACATAAACACATCGGAAATGGTTCAGGTAGATTCAAAACAGAACGTACTACACATTTTTGCGTAGCGGTTATGTGTAGCCGTGAACTTATGGGAGTCCGTAAGGAGGTCCATGCTACTAGCAGGCAGGCAGGAAAAGCCTATAGACAAGTGCACTTGATTCACTTAATTGATTACCACAAACCCATATAAGCATACATTTAACACTTTTCAAACATATTGTCCAAAAAGTCACATTTCCGAAAGCAATTTTTATAACCATTGCATTTGCATTCGTTCCAGAAGTCACATTCTTTTACAATCATCAACACAATATAAAAACATTCTCACAATTCATTTACAAGAAAAAGACACATGTCATATTTTCAAATCATACTAAAGAGTAATAAATACACATTTTTAAAGTTGTTGGAAAGCATTAAATTCCACTTATTGACAATAATGATACTAGCTCATTTTCTCAATTGTAAAGATGTTACCCACCTTAAAATCCCTTGCTTTAGACTTGTTCAAGATGCCCTCCCTCAAGCTCTTTTTGCCTCCCTTGATCTTCTTCATAATCACAAAAACCCAAAACAAAAGAGATCTTAAAATTGGAAAACCTAAAGAAACAAAGCATAAAATTTATCCTAGAACACTCGTACCCATATTTTTCCTAAGCTATTTGAACCAAAACTCCTTCAAAATTTCAAAGGGTTTTAATCAACTAACCTTGAATCTCCACCCACGATTTTTTCTCTTTAGCTCAAATGGAAGATCAAACCTTCCTCTTTCTTTTTTCCTTCTTGAAAAACTCTTAAAATATCACTCTTTTAAAACAAAGAAAGGTGAAACCCTAAGTTCTTCTTCTTCTTCTCTTCTTTCCCTCTCAACGGAAACTCACCTCTCCTTTTCTTCAAAAATTTCGTTTCTTTCTTTCCTAACACAAGACAAAATGCTTTTGTTTCCTTCTTTCTTTTAATGAAGCTAAAAAGACCCATCTAACCCTCCTTGTAAGCCTTATACCTTTTAACCTTAAGTGATCTTCCCAAATTGTCCTTATATAATCTTATTCCTTCAATTTAACTAACACCATACAATACTCTAACTTAATCTTAATTTCTCCATTTAATAACTTGTAATTACATCAATCTAAACAATAAAATCCTCCAACCATTTACATTCTAATTAAACTCTAGCCAAAAACAATTAATCAATCAAAACCTCAAAAATAAATTTAAAAACATGCTTATTCAATAAAAAAAATTCAGGGGCCAACAAATAATTTATTATGCACCAAAACTCAATGATGTAGTAGACACGATCACATATGCTTAGCTGTGCGTCATCAAGGTCATCCCATTCTATGTAGAGATTTATTTTTGACAGATCACCAATTATCTTAAGATAGTAATACTTTTTCTCAAATGGTCCTAGACAATACTTCTCTCTTTATCCTTGCCACGATCGGGGTTTCCTTGCATTGACTCTTCCCATTTAATTCCTCATCTTTTTCTTAGTCTCGTGTGTACATAAAATTCTCTCTTATATGTATTTCTAACTTTCTCCTTATTACACACCATTCATCTCTCGTAAAGTCAATTATGTCTACTTCATTCCCCTTTTATTCTTTCTTCATTTCTATCTTATCTTCCTATTGTCATTTATTTTATCTTCCACATATATCTCTTTAATCAATTCAAAATTGGTAGGTGTTGCATCCACCAATTAAAAATATATCCTACTACCAAGTTACAAAAGGATTGCAGAAAATGGCAAGTAACGTCGAATCCATAGAGACTAGAGATTAATAATATTCTTTTAAAAATTTGAAGAATTTAGTGAAGACAAATAAAAATGGGGGGGGGGGTTTAATTGGAGAAACTGAACGAGATTATAAAAATAAAAATAGAGAAAATTGATTTAAGAATTCATTCCAGCCAAAGGTCATCTCCATGCTAGTTCAATGGTGTTGATCATGGATGCAAAAATAAACTCATCAATTAAATCAATAGACCATTTATAGTTGTTGAAAACGCTTCCAACAACTTAATCTTTCTGTAAATTAGATTAAACAGGACAACGAGCTTTGATTAATCTCTTACCAATAAATAATCATAACTCGCGTATAGGATTCAATTCATTGACAGCACTAAAAATGAGAAAGACCCGATCCTAACCAATAAACCACACACGTAGTTTATTCAAATTAGATTATTTGTTTCCTTAATATAACCTGAAAATATGGTTCTTATCAAGTTATATTATTTGCTACAATTGTTAACTCAACCAAACGATTACGTATTTGATCTCATTAGCTAGCAATTTATTATCCTAATTAACTAAACAATTGGCCAAACTGTTTAATTAAACAGAAAATAAACATCCACTACAACCTAATAAGTGCAAGAAACAAATAAATATTGAAGAATTGAAATGAGTAAGGAGAATAATGTTTAGATCTCACAACACTTCCATAGAACTCAACACTTCGACTAGGCCTTAAGCTGGAAATAGAAGAGATAGCCGTTCATGACTATTTTGTCACTAACAAAATGTAATCTGCTTCCGATAGATGATGCTCAACTAACAGCCCTCCTCTCTTTATAAAAGAGGAGAATGTTCCCAGCCCCCCAAAACACGCAAAGATCCTTCAAATCCAATAAATGATGTTAAGGAGATAAAATCCTCCAATCCTCTCCTTGATTCTCGCTAGTCTGCTGATAACCTTCCAAAACAGATGGGACTTCCGAGAAGATAGAACAACTCCTATGATTTTGAACTCCATTTGAAATATTCTGGATAAGCCCAAATAACCGACAAATCAACAAACCTTCCTTAACTGTCCAAAATAACACAGAGAAAATAAATCCTTAAAAAACATCACAATATCTTATATTAAAAACGTAATTTCCACCAAAAATAAAAATATCAACGTATCAAGAATTATAAATGTATAAAATCATCATGCAATTCTGATCTCAATTCCACTAATATATGCTTATGGGGGATTATAACTTGTCACATTTTCAAACAATCATTTCAAGTCTAAGTTCAACCTCTCAAGGTCAATTTCAACTTGGCTTGCAATATTTAATCTCATCATTTCTACTTATATCCTTATTTTTCCTCAAACAATCAACGACAGTGTATTCATATCTATATCACATTCGAGGACATATCACTAAAACACAATATTGATGTCATATTCAATAATACATCCACCAATACAAATGCGTTGAATCTTTATCTGTTATATCTAACCATATCCTATATCTCATTTCTAGATATTCTTCAACCTTCCTCTTCTCATATCATGACAGATCATCATTCTTCTCAGTGCTTCTAATAGCTCAAACTCTAAACACATGCTCATGCAAATGACTCATATGAATGCAACTTAGAATGGAGATTAGTTACTACTGTCTACTATGACATGACAAAAATGCATGTACCTTAACACATATTTCTGAAAATGCCCATATAAGATAGTAATTCTGGGCTCTGATACTAACCAATGTAGCACCCCATTTTTGCAAGATATGTACCCAACATCCTGATTGATATCCGAGTTCGTGTCTCGCGAAAGTGGCGTGCTAACATACTCATTCAGATACTCAGACACTCGAAACTCAATATAATTTTTTTTATAAAAATTATCGCACACGTACTCAGAAATCAGTTTTCAAATTCGAGCCCATACTTTATTCGTAAACTTTTTCAATCATAACAATACAATCAACATAATTTCAATAGCCATTTGGGACCCATTTCGATACAAAAATGTTAGAATATATATAATTCAATATGAAAATAAAGAAGTTCAATGTAGACGTGAACTGATCCTGACCTCTATTCTTTACTTGTATGCTATAAGGATACTCCCATTTGCCTAACGAGGTATTCTTCGGATCCTGAAAAATATTTGCAAATTTTGGGTAAGTTTTACGAACTCAATAAGTGACCATCATCGATGGCTCACCTAGTCACATAACATATAATTCACATTCACATCATTTCATATTTCACATTCAATACAA
Organism: Erythroxylum incrassatum; assembly: GCA_026546855.1. Taxonomy (NCBI): domain Eukaryota; kingdom Viridiplantae; phylum Streptophyta; class Magnoliopsida; order Malpighiales; family Erythroxylaceae; genus Erythroxylum; species Erythroxylum incrassatum. The sequence goes on along the minus strand of JANVCL010000007.1, from coordinate 17,308,044 downwards.
TTTAATCATTCATATAATGCATATGCAGTGCATATGAGACCCACTTTTCATTTGTTACTTTGTTATGACCGGGTGCTAAAACTATCCCGTATCAATTGGATACCGAGCTCATTACTAACTATCTCTTATCCGATGAGGATATAGGGCTCATTTTACATAGTGAGCCTTAGGCTCTTAATCACTTTCTAAGTTCGAGGCTCTTTGAACACTTTGAGCTTTAAGCTCTAATCGGTGGCTACTCAGGTCATAACTACCATTAAGTTTCATGCATTCATGAAATGGAATGCCTCATATATATTCAATCAATTGAAAGTGCTCAATATCACACAATCATATCCATTATCACATTCCCATTTACATTATCATTGGACTTTACTCCGACAGTCAACACTTAAGTCGAGAAAACACTTATTCTGTCCAATTCACATTCAATGAACATTTCAATATTTCATTCATACATCACATTCATTGAAACTTCTATTCGGAGACCAACACAATCAATCACATTCATATAGTCATTTAGTAGTCAATTAATACAAAAATTCAAACCAAACAAACATTGAAATGAGACCATCTAGGTCTACTCACAGTTTGCTCCAGAAGCTATTGTCTCGACGTCCCGACAACGTTTGGAAGATGGTGCTCAATATGTTCCTCTATATTGTGCAAAACATACACATATCACAATTTGGCATAATTATGAAAGTCTCTATTAATGCACACTTATGTATATTAAATACGTACAATACATGTTCAATGACATTCCTGGTGTACATCCTTAATACATGTTTCATAACCAATTATCAAGATCTTTGAATCATTCCCTAACACCTAGAACACTCTCCTTATGTTAATAACTCAATCCTACTATGTTAACAACTCAATCCTACTTCAATTGGGCTTATTTAATCTCACTAACAAGCCTAAACATCTCATTGAACAACATGGATAAGTCAACCATTCATAAATAAACATCTCTTGGGAAAAATGTCATAACTTTTGCTGTAGAACCTGGATTAATGTCATCTTTGGACGATTTTGGAGAGGACTTCTATATCTACAACTTTGTTAAGACTCAGAAATGAGATTTCGTCAAAACATATGGCCGTGTTAATTCACACGGGTAGCTCGTGTTTTTTTTGGGTCTCATGGTGCTTTTGCATCAAAAACACACAGTCATCTCAATTTACACGGCCTGACCATGTAACCTTCGAGTTTACTCTATTTCCCTTCTCCAAAACCCCTCCAATGGATCCTACACCCATTCTAACATCACTTTTACTCATAATCTTCCCAAATTCACTTTTTCTAATACAATGTCACTCCATAACCATTCAAACACTAATCAAAGTTCATTCACTCCCAATTCTCAATTCTTTTGATTCAAAATGGATAACTTCTTCAACTATGCCCAATTTCAACTCATCATCATCCATACTCATTTCTTATTTCCCACTTGATCATAATCATCCAAAATATAACACATTCTCATACACTCAAAACATAACACAACATAAACATTCATCTATAGATTTTGCTGCACCCAGTTCCTACTTTTGTGTCAAAATTTGAGACTCTTAAGGATAGAATTTAAATTTGATGTCTTCACGAAAATGTAGCCCTATGTTTCTAGTTTAATCCAAATCAAGAAGCATCCCATTTGGATAACTATAGAAGAAGTTATGTCTAAAAGACTGAAGCATGCTCAGTGAACATTTTCCAATCCATCATCTTCAAATTTCCCCAGCTTTTTACACCTAACATACTTATACAAAGATTACCCTTTTCTACTTCATTTACTCCTCATTCTCAACTCCATTGTATCTCAATATCATTCACCCAACAAAGCATGATCCAAATTTGATCATTTACCTTAAAAACAAGACATGTTTATGTACCTACTCATCAAAATCCAATTCCCATTAAAACATCCCTTTCACAACCAATTCATCTTTAAAATGTGTAGCAAGTTTATAGTTTCTTACTCATCATATACATCATCAATCATCTATAAACAACTCCTAACCCATTGTTTAGCATTTACATGAAAAAACATCAATATATACATATATATATATATGTTCATTTCCTCACCAACATTCTAACATATACAAAACTCCTTATCATGATCATTCAACCTCTAAAATACCCCTACAAATCATTACTCATCAATAAAAGCAAGAAATTTACACACCCATCCCCATTCATGACACCCACATACCCAAAACACCATTTCATGAGATTTACCTCTAAATATCATCAAACATGCTTCGCTTAACCAAAACCCAAGATATTTGACAAGATACTTAGTCGATTTAGCTTCTAATTCTTCAAAATCTTCAAGAAAAAAAAATCCCTAATTCACCAACAACCCACGATCATCTTCATTTTGAGCTTGAAGGTTTGGGTTTTTGGTGAGAATGGTAAAGAAAGCAAGATGAAAGTGTTGCATGAAAGATGAGAGGGTTGGGTTTAACATGAGTGGAGATTTGAAGAATCAAGAATCAAGAAGATTAGGGGAAGAGAAGCTACGAAAATAGAGAGAACAAAAATAAACTCCTAATAACTCTTTAAGAGAGTGCATCGTGAATGACAAAACCCAAGGGGGGTTGAGGGGGGCTTTTAATTAAAAAAAGTAATGGCCTTAAGGCATTGTTTGGCAAGTGATATTTGTCACTTACCACATGTCCCATTTCTAAAGCATTTTATTGATTCTTTCATTTAACTAGTTCCATCAACTTCAATTTCTACTCCAATTGTTCCCCCATTTTCAATGGCACTTGTCAATAAATCCTAAAGTCATTTATCAAAATTTCCATTGCCATTGGACAGTAATTTCCACTACCATTTAACAATTGTTTTGCCACTTGGCAATTTTCCTAGTTCAAAAATGCCCAACAATTTCCAAAACTTTCTCTAAAAATTCTAGAAATTCTTAAACAACAAATACACTTTCTAAATCAATTTTTCAACACATAAAACCACATTTCTCAATATACTCACATATATAAACAATTATACCTAGAAATTGTCAATAAATGCATGTACAGTTATTTTGATGTGTGTAAAAATTCAAATTCATGTGCATATATGCTAACATTATACATGAGAATGAAATGAATTTCGTAATCTCTCTTTAAGCTCACAGGTACCAAATTGTAGGGTTCTAACCCTTAGTATGAAAACGGGATTTTACATAAAGCATCGAATAAGAGGATTTATCGAAAATGAAGACCACATGACTATAATTATTATTAAATTAACTGAATAAATTATTTTCTTTTAAAGATTAATTTTAGCGTGAAATTTGTGTCTAAATTTATGTTTTATGAGATTTTATTTATTGATTCAAACATCATCTTCCATAACCCAATAGAATAGAGATATCCATTGTTAGTTGAATCTTCTCAATTATCACCATTTTCATCATAATATTCATAGTTTTTGTCAAAATATTAAAGGAATGTATTAAAGGACAACAAAGAAGATTACAAATAGCCTAATGGGAAAATCACATAGATTAGTGAGGAGATTTGAGTGATATCACTACTAAAATAACAAAAATACAATCAAT
>JANVCL010000007.1:17274519-17290298 GCA_026546855.1 Erythroxylum incrassatum | reverse complement strand
AATGGTAGCTTATCTAGTGGGCAAGTGGAAGACGTGCAATGGAGACATGTGTTAAAGAGCTAATGAAACACCTAGGCATTAAAAATAAAAATAAAAAATGTTTCTGCAGGTCTTTCTCTTTGGTTTCACCGAAACCATCTTCATTCTTATTTCCTCTCCCCATTTCTGGAATTTTTTTTGAAGTATAAACCAAGTAAGTAATGCTTTAAGTTTTATGATAGTGTAAATAATTTATGTTGAGATTTTAATGTTTGTAACTGAATGCATGCATGAATGGTGTATATTTTCATTCTTAGAGAGTGTTGCATATGCAAATGGTGTTGATGCACATGTGGGTGGTGAAAGAAGAAGCAAATATGGTGATTGATTAACAAGATGAAGGATTATAGTCATTGGAATATGATATATGCAGTATTTTACTGAGTATACATCTGTATTTAGGGCATAACTTGATATGTGAATATCCAAATTGGATGAAGTTTGATTTATAGTAAACTAAAGACATAGAACTACATTTTTCATGAAAGAATCGAATTCAAAATATGCCCTTAAGATTTTGGAAATTTGGCTTGAAGTTGAAATTGATGTTCTATCATGGTATGAAAATAGTCTGCAAATTTTTTATTATAACTTGAATGATACTAAACCAAAATGCATCAAATTGATGTCATTGAACACTTAAGACGTTGTGGAACATTTGTTTAGTAGAAGGTATTGCCTAAATACCTCATTGTCTAGGTCAAAATGGTCATACAAATCTGACCCAAAATCTACTTAAGATAAAAATTTGGAAAATTGATAGGTTATAATTGATTTTATGAGAAAAACAAATTGGTTTGAGAATGAGTTGATATGATATGGAAGTGAATGTAAGGATAGTTTCAGTTATGTACAGAATGAATAAACTGAGAAAGTAGTAAAGTGATAAGTGCAGAAAATGTGGTAAACAAATGTTGAAGATGATGAATAGTGGAGAAAATTTTCTAGTTTTAGTATTTGTACTTAATCTTGCATTTTGAGTTGTTTTAGAGTAAGATGAGTTGGAATGGGAGTAAAAATGTAGAAAATATAAGTTATAAATAGAGTAGAATGAATAAATCAGTAGGAAGAAGAGTGAAAAAGTCTGCAGCTTTGGTGATGAAAGAGGAAACTTGCGTTTTTTTTAAGAGAGACGAGAAGACTAATTGCACTAAAACCTAACTATGTTGACTCTTTTAGTCACAACTTTGTCATCCGACCTCCAAATGACTTGAGAATTGAACCAATAGACTCCTTAGACATTTTTCTTTCTTTCCATAAAAATTTAGAGCCATCTGAATTGATTTGAAAGAGATTGATTGGATGAAATCGAGGAAATGTGCTGAAATGTCAAGATCTGGAGAATTTTTCACTGAACATGCTTCGGTATTGTGATTATATCTTGATCTCTAGAGTTTCAAATGAGTTGATTCCTAATTCAGATTAAACTTGAGAAATATTTCTATAACTTTCTTAAAGAATTCAAATTTTAATTCTGTCTCTAGGACTTTAAAATTGGCATGAAATTAAATCTTGGCTTAGGTTGTAGCACTACCAGGGACAGAATTCATGTCCTGTAATTATTGAATGAACTGTGTTGATGTGGGCCGAATAAGACTAAGATGTCTTCACCAAAGTTGTAGTCTGTTCTCTTATCTTTAAATTGGGTATAAAGTTTGTAATTTTTGGATATTGGAATTGGGAGTTATAAGGTGTACAACTTGAAGGCATGACCATGCATTAGCCAAAAATTTCAAATGTACACAATCTGTGGTATTTTGAGCATAACTAATTGAATACTAAACCAAATTGGATGACTAAACCAAATTGGATGAACTTGGTAAGAAACAGAGAAACAATTGTCTAGAAGAGAGTGTTACATAAATACATCATTTTCTTGATCTTATTGATTATACAAAGTTGACCCGAATGAGGTGCTTCAAGCAAAAGCTGGAATAGTTATTGAATATATGAATTTTGGAACTTTTGAAGTACAATTGATGTTTACATCAGTTTAGTAAGAACATATACTTGAGAATTTGTCATGAACATGCATCATACATATTCAGTATACGTAAATAAATTTTTATTCATGCGCAATAGTGATTTGTATACGTGTTAAATGATATAGAGGAACGCATAGAGCGACCACTTCCAGATATTGCCAAGATTTCGAGGCAATAAACAATAAGGAAACTTTTTGTAAGTAATCTTACATGGTCGCACCTTACTCTGTTCTGCTTGTTAAAATTGATTTATACTGATTGTGTTCTGAATTTTGGACAATGATTGTCCAAGACGCTTGATGCATAATTATATCATTAGAACTGCTACTTATATGTGAATATGATTGACTACTTGCTTTGCACATCAAATGTCTAAAATGACTTTGTTTTACTTTAAAACTGTTGAGTCCTAGTTGTGAGTAAATAGGCATGTCTAGAAGGGTCTGCAACTGCTTCGACACTTCGGTGTCTTCTGTTATTGACACTTTGGTGTCTTCTACTATTGAGACGTAAGTCTCTTCTGTGATATGATATCAATTATGGTATCTTCCGTATAAGTCCCGTTACCCACTTCTGTTGACAGATTAGCAGTCATATGATTGTGTATTTTGATATATGTTGGATTTTGAAATAAGAAAAATAATGTTTTGAACTGAAGGGATTGTTCCTTTTTTGATAATCAGTTATGTTAACTATGCAACTATTTTTAAAATTTAAATATCTTCTTGTGCTATAACTTGATTCAGTATGATTAATTGTCAAATTATACATAGTTTAGTTATTACTCACTAAGTTATATGCTTAGCGCAGTGGATTTGTCCCGTGTAGGTTCTGAGGGATGTTTATCAAGACTGAGACAAGACAACCGCAATGGCTAATAGAGTCTGAGTGTTGTTTTGAAAATAATGTACATTTTTTGTTTGACTTTTGGGCTTGTATCTGATATGTATATGTGAATTTGTTTGTAAGTTTGTAACAACGATACGTCAGTTTAGTTTGGATTTTTCAGTGAGTTTGTGTTAAGTACTATATAATTTAATGTATGTTTGCCTGAATTATTTACTGGAAGTTTTCGTATACCTTGATTTGTTTGTACTGCTTTGTGTGGCATTCATATATCCTTGCAGGGGGTATGTGGGTGTTACATTCATGATAATTCATCAATTATACCTCAATTACACCTTAAAGATACTTCAATTCCTCATCAACTCATCTTTAATTCCAATTCAAGTCATTCATTTGGTAGTTCACAAATTATAGTATTTCAAGCATTAAATTCAAAATAGAACATAACCAATCTATTCATTAAATTCCCAACACACATTTAACACCAACACCACAACCAAATTCATACTTAATCAATTATCATAAATGTTATTATAGCATATGTCAATAGGTCAATAATTCACTTTCTAGTTCAACTCAATGTCTCCTCAACCATCAAGTTAACCTAGCCTTTTGTGCAATTTTTACATCCTTTTCTTCCTAATGTTCCTTTATGAACAAGTTGTCTTCTTTTAATCACAATTCTCTCTACAAAGATCCAAATATCATGATTCTAGTGCCCCTAAAACTAGACTTCTATTAATCTTAATATATCAAAAAATTGCACAAACAACATCTCCCTTTAAAATAAAATATAATCTCTATCCAAATTATGTCCTATTTCCGGTAAAAAACAGACTGGAAACCAATACTCAACCTTTAACAAATCATTATAAAGATATCTCCTAACCAAACCATTTCACAGAAACATTAATAAGACATCAATAATCATTTTTCATGTTTTATATTTTCACTAATTCGGACTCTAAGGTCCTCAAAAATTAGGAAATAATACAAGGTTCTTGTGCAGGGATCTATCACAGGCAGCATTAGAGAAATGAGCATAACTCAAACTCTAGTCACTATTTTGGGAAGATACTTTCACAGAGGTCAAGTTAAGACTTGTATCTACAACTATCAATCTTTGAGTTTCTTCAAATTAGTACTCTAAGGATATGAAATACAGATCAAAATAGAAAGATGAAATTGAAACCATAATTTCAACTTACCTTGATAACTTCTTTCCTTCTTCTCTTATCTTCTCATTCTCGTTTTTCTCTCTCATCTAACCTTATGGCCGACCTCTACTCTCACTTATATTGCCTTTTTCATCCATTTTCTTAAGAACATTCAAAGAAAGTCAATCTAATCCACGTGTTATCATTTCATTGGTCCATATGTCACCCTTCTATTAGTACATATGTTATCCTTCTATTGGTCTATATATTACTATTCTATTGGTCCATGTGTCACTTACTTTAGGCTCCACATGTCACTCATTTAAGCCTCCATATGTCACTACTTGTATGCCTACACATTATAAGGCTACATATGTCATCATTTGTAAAGCCACATATGTCACCATTCTAAAGCTCCACATGACACAAGTCTAAAGTGTCATTTGTCACAAATTTAAAGGGTCACTTGTCCCTCATATACTCAAGCCACTTGTCATCCAATTAATTGAGTAATTTGTCACTTATTCCTAATGCCACATGTCACCATTTCATAGGCCTAATCAACTTAAACTCCTATATATCAATTTGTCTTGCTCTTTAACATTTTTCTTAGACTAGATGCATACATTACCTCATCAATTACTCAATTGTAACAATAAATCCCCAGTTCACTAATTATAATCAATCAATTCATGTTATTGGTAAATCAAAATGCAAAACATTGAGAATGCACATTCATATCACATTCATTTTCATTCCTTATTCCGGAATATGTCAATTGAGTGCATATACTATCTTACAATGTTTTCTAAATCATGATTTATATGTGTATACGAATATTATGAATGTGAATGAAATACATCTCGTAAAATTTTAAATGAAAAAACTCATGTGACTTAATCTAACTGTTTAATCTCTTAACAATTTTAGGAGGCGAGACATTACATATTTAAAGTTGTAAAAAATTCTATTAATTTTTAAAATTATCAAAAATATATTTTAAAAGGTAAAATTATCAAAAATATATTTTAAAAACCTTTGTGGTATAATTAACTTAAAAATATTTTAACCTTTAAAAATTATAGAAATATTATTTGTAGTATTCAATTTTTTATAAAAAATCATTTCTTTTATATTTCCATTAAAAATTAGTAGTTAAACACATGTGATATAAACACGATATATAGATTAATTAAATTTTATTAACATGACAACACTTCTCAGCTCATAAATTCAATTAGAATTAATTAAACTAATAATTTATTATAGTTATCTTAGAATATTAGTTTGAGTTGATTTTTATTGGCTTGGGTGAATTTAAAATTTGTATTATATTGTCATGTTAATAAGCAGTAATAATTGAGTGGTTTATATGTGTTGTTCATATTACCTGTTTTTCGTTATTATTTAACAAAAGTTTAAGATAAGAATTTTTCTGAAGATTTAAATTCATAAGAATTTTTTGATAATTTTAAAAAATTACTAATTTTTTTAAAATTATCAAAAAATTCTTATGAATTTAAATCTTCAGAAAAATTCTAATTTTTTTAAAGAGATTTTTTAAAGAGATTTTAAGTGAATTTGTAATTTTAGTAAATTACAGTTTAAAACTTCAATATATTTTTACTGATTTTGCTTAATGGTGTCTTAGAGGCTTCGTGAAGAAGATTTATACACCTGCTTTTATATTAGTAATTTCTAATCTAAATTATATACTATTAAGAATATTATATTTGGTTGGGACGGTCGTGCTAGGCCCAGACTCAGGTCTAGGCGCAGACGGCCCATCTACAGATAGTGACCTCTCATGCTTAAGTGAAGACTTAAACCTAGCAGGTATCTTTTCATATATAAGGTACTACCTCACCATGAGACAAGTACGATTTCCAAGAACCCCAATATTCTTTATTCCTAGCCACCAAAACTCTCACAAAAAGACTAAGTTGAGCGTCGGAGGGGCCTATCGGCAATCAACCCCCAGTGTGCCTTATTATTTTGCAGGTATTTCTGTGTCAAAATCAACTAATCTCATAGATTCTAGCAGCAGTGCCCAGCCCTATCAAAATCAGACAGAACCAATATCCATTATAATTTATTCCACAACAACAATTCAAATGTGTAAGACTCTCTGTTTTGAAACTTTCTTTTGCATTTTACAAAGAGGTTATTTCCGTGATTCAAATTTGTGACCTTTTAATCATAAGAAAATAACTTTATTAGTTACTCGAAGGCTTACCTTCATACAATATAATTTATAATTCTTTCAAAACAATTCAAAATTAACTAAATTCTTAACCTTTAACTCCCAACTTCTAACATGGTAGAATTTTCATTAATTGTTGGCAAATCACATAACACAGCTCTTGTGATATACTTGATTATTCATCTTAGTCCCTGTGTTTTTAATTCATTCACCTTAATCTCTGTGTTTTTTATTCTCATTCAAAATACCCCAATTGAGTATTTTTGGACAAATTTATCCTTAGATTATTGAAATACATTTTTTTAATCTCATGATTTCAAGGATAAATTTGTCCGAAAATATTTAATTGTGGTATCTTGAATGAGAATAAAAAATATAAAAACTAAAGTGAATGAATTAAAAATACAAAAATTAAGATAAATAATCAAGTATATCACAAAAATTTTTTTTTTAATGTGATTTGCCTTAATTGTTTGTGTGTTTGCTGGCTATTTTATGTTTTCAAACAAGGCAGGTGACAATGAATAGACAAACAGGAGACCACGTGAGCGGCGAAGTGTCCAATCCGAAGCATGAGTAGATAAAAAGCAGCGCACACTCGCTTTGGCAATGCACGTAGTACCGAAGAAGAATGATTAATTGGAATTTGATAATGAAAGGTCTGGAAATGTATAAAGACGTCCGTTACAAAACAAAAGCAAGAAAACAAAGGCAGAAAAATACGTGACGTCTCAACAAAATCCAAAGTCCAAAAGGTATGCCCACAAAGATGAAATTTATGTACAATACAATTAATTAATCTCATTTGAATCTGAAAGTATTCTATTAGTGTGGTATAACGTTTTAAGATGTTTGAACTTTATATTAAGAAATTGATAACGAGTGAAGCAATACTATTTTTCATCATTTAGTTATATGATCTTGAATAATTAAATTGTAATACCACAACACTTTATTATTATTATTCGTTTTATTTTGTAAAAGTTGTCATAATTGATACATACATAATTAATTTCAATTCACAAACAATGAAACCATACAAACTTATAGGCAAGTTTATTTCACATATAAAACAAAATTTTTAATAACCAAAATCCTTTATATGGATATTCCTTAAATTTAGTAAAGGTCGGAGCAATCAAATTCTGATCTAAAAGTGGACAACTGAAAGTTGTTTATTTTTAAATATAAAATAAAACTATAATATTTTATTAAAATATATTTTTATTTTTGGGATAAAATTGTCAAAATATTGAATTTAGGGTCAGATCCTCTGTCCCAAATATCCTATTTTAACTCTATTTTCGCTAAAAATGACATCGTTTTATGTATAAACGACATCATTTTAAGGAAAAAATAGAAAGAAAATAGAGTAATTAGAACATTTTGAGGATAAGAATCTTCAAACCTCTGTTTTATGCCGTTTTATGTATAAACGACATCATTTTAAGGAACAATAGAAATAAAATATAGTAATTAGAATATTTTGAGGATAATAATCTTCAAACCTTCGTTTTATGTATAAACAACATTGTTTTAAGGCAAAAATAGAAATAAAACAGAGTTATTAAAACATATTAATCTTCAAACCTTCGGATGTCGCATGCTTCTATAATTATTGGGGAAGGGAGGAAACAAAATGTTTGCAAGATCTCAAGCCTCCCTAATCTTTGGTAGAAAACTTTCCGAAATCAACATACAAAGTATTAGCTTCTAGTATGTTCGTAGGTGAAGAAATTCCTAGTAGACCCTGGTAGAAGTTCAAGTAGCAGTGTACTACTTCTCCCATTGAGGTAGTTGCATTTCTAACTTCTCTAATGAGATGGGATATTGTATTATGCTTTTCCCTTTTTCTCATCACTGCGTGGAAGTATTTATTGCTCTTGTCTGCCTCAATAAGATGTGTGCATTTTGCCTTCTCTTGATAAAAGAGTATTTTTGCTTCCATTAAAAATTCAGCATACTTCCTTTTTGCCTTCACCTCTTGACTCAATTCAGCATCCTCTGGTCTGATTAGGAATGCCTTATAGGCTATTTGGAAAACCTCTTGTGCTCTCTTAGCCTTAGCAAAAATTTTCTCATAAGCTTCAGAATTCAGTGACTTCAAATCATATTTTAACTCTTTTAATTTCCTACACAAAGCAAACTGTGTTAATCCTTCCACTACTCTCTCCTATCTATTGTCTATAACCTCCTGTATCTAAGGATGCTTCAACCACATATTGAAGAACTTGAAGGGTCTCTTACCTATCATTTCTATTCGGATGATATCCATAAGCACAGGGTAATGATCTGAGTCAAACCTCATTTCCAGGAAATGTGCTAAACAATTTACTCCTAAATTGTACCATGCTTGGTTGAGTAAAATCCCATCTAATTTATCCCATAACTGGTTTTTATTCCAAGTATAATATTCACGCCTGCTAGGAGCATCCTCTAACCCCATTGTCATTCTGAAGTCCAGTAGGTCCTTTAGGCAAAGGCTGGCTGGCAACCTAGCCTCTCCTTTGCACCACAAACACAATTGAAATCTCCTATGATTATCCAAGGTCTTCGTGTATCTACATTCACTTCCTGAAGTTTCTGCCAAAGCTCCCTTCTTCTTGTAACACTATACAGTCCATATACAAAAGATATTGCAAAGGTTAACTGTGTAATCCTGCATTGTATTTCAGCATGTATAAATTGATCTCCTGACCCCAAAACCTAGCACTTGAAAAAATTAGGATTCCAAATTACACACATTCTACCACCATCAATGAGTTCAAAGTTATAGTAACATTCCCATTCTCCAAATCTGTTTCTCATTGGCTTTTTCAATCTATCAGCAGTTAACTTAGTTTCCAGTAAACAAGCAATATTATAATGGTGTTGTCTAAGTAAGTTGATAACATTGTGTTGTCTCGAGGCCTTGTTTAAGCCTCGGACATTCCAACAAAATACCTTTGTTTTTCAGGTTAGGAAGGTCTACCCCTTCCTGCAACCTTTTAGATTTCAGTGTTGTTCCTCACTGTCACTTTATAGCTGCCTTCAGGCCTTTGTAGAGTCCTCTTTACATTTACTGTTTTAGTTTGCATTAGTGCCTTCCCTTTTTTGATGCTTCTGTGGTTTTGAACTTCTTGCCATTCACCCTAATTCAATGTTGTGTTGTCCATCCGAGGCTAAGAGCCTGGTTGTTTCCTTTATGTCAATTCCACCCTACTCTCCAATCATTTATCACCTACTTCATTTTGTTGTTGATGCTCACATTCCTTGTCATGATTTTCATCCTGAGCAACTTTTACATGAATATCAAATTGTGTCAGTTTCCCTTCCCCCTTTTCCAGGTTAGGCATATTCAGGTCACTTGTTCAACCAGTTCGGTATCTTCTTCCTTAGTGGTCTCCTTCATCTGCTTCTTCTTACTTTTCCCTTTATACTCAAAGAGGTTATGGCCAAATTTCCTATAATAATAACAGTAGCTAAGGAAGGTCTCAAATATCACCATTTGAGTATATCTATTGCCCTTCGGCAATTTTACCTCGAAGTTGATCACAAGGCTCTTAGACACATCCACTTCCACCAGTAGTCTTGCATACCCAATTCTAGACTTGATACTAGTTACCTTATCAGTACATAGTGGCCTTCCTATTATAGATCCCAATTTTGATAATCCCCTTTTATTCCATAGCTCTGAAGGCACATTTGGTAGTTGCACCCATATTGGTACTTCCATAAAGTCTTTATAGTCGAAAGCAAAGCCTTGAGGAAGCTTCTTAAGCAACAGAGTTCTTCCAAACAGAATATAAGGACCTCCAGCTAAGACTTGCATTCCTCCTCAGTGTCAAATTGGAAAATCAACCACCCCTAACTGTGTGGTAGTATTCTGCAATGCACGTTCCATTTTGTAGTCAACCCTTCAACAACCTTTAGTCTTGGGAATCTTTCCATGAAACACCCTACCAAACAATATCCCCATATTTGCTCAACGTTTGTTACATCTTCCATTTACATAGTGACCTCATCTTCTACTTGCACATAATCAAGATTTATTCCTTGATGTTGTTTCTGAACAAACTAACGTAAGATGGTTTCGGGTTGCCTTCATCTTGCTTGTCTGAGGTTAGTTGTGGCATTTTATTGAACACATTCAGTGCAGACTCATCCTCTTCTGAACCATCAGAGTTTGTTGAGTCTACACTCCCCAACTCAATGTCCTCGTCAACTGTGGATGCATCCTCATCCCCCATCTCTTCACATAATACTCCAGTACTCACAACTTTTTCTTTACTCAATAACTTACCTTGCCTATTTTCAAAACCTAACTACTCTTGTTCTCGAGTCCTACCTTGCTGTATTATTCTTCTTTTTCCAACTTTCTTTACTCTCGAAGCCATGTTCGCTACCATCGCCTCTACATTTCTGTCCCCTGCATTGTTCTTCATATTTGCTATTTTCATCGTATCAATGTTCGTTGTACCTACCTCTCGCGTTTCCTCTTCGGCATTGCCTAGATTTCCCACAGGTTACCTTCGTGGATTCTCTATTTGTAGATCTATTACGCAGTCGGCTGTAATGTCTCTCTCTTTGTGCTTTTTCTTTCCTATGCCTCAGACCCGAGGAACTTGGTAGGGATTAACCCTTATCTAAATGATACCTCTCTTTGTTACAATACACAAATCACCACAAAATCGAGCCAAGGAGAAGAGCGATGGTTACCATAAGGTGTACAGTGCCTTGAACAATCAGAGGAAGTGTTAGTTACCCCCATTAGTGGAGAGGAGATAAAGAAGGCCATGTGCGATATAGGAGATGAAAAAGCCCCTGGACCAGATGACTATACTTCCACGTTCTTCAAACAGTAGTGGGATAGAGTAGGGCCGACTGTTATTGCTTCAATGCAGGAATTTTTTGCAACTGGACACCTTCTGAAACAACTCAACCACTACATTCTCACTCTTATTCCGAAGAAGAAGACTACTCCTAAGGTAACATACTTCAGACCTATTGCTTGCTTAAATGTGGTTTACAAGGTGATTACTAAAGTTCTGAATGAGCGAATGACTAAGGTGATTTGGAAAATAGTTGATCTAGCATAGGCAGCCTTTATACCTGGAAGGAACATGATGGATAATGTTTTTCTTGCTCAGGAATTGGTAAGGGAGTATACAAGGAAAAGAATCTCACCAAGATGCATGATCAAAGTAGATGTTACAAAAGCTTATGATACAGTTCAATGGGGTTTCCTTGAGAACATGATGATGAGTTTAGGATTTCCTTCAAAATTCACAGGTTGGGTCATGGAATGTCTACAGAATGCCTCTTATTCAATTTCAATAAATGGCTCAATGCATGGAATGTTCAACGGCCAAACGGGACTAAAACAAGATGACCCAATGTCACCTACCTTATTCTTACTAGGTTGGAATATCTCTCAAGGCTGTTAAGAATTAGAATAAATACTCCTCAATTCCACTTCCATTCGAAATGCAAACAGCTAGGTATAATCACTTTGCTTTTTCAGATGACCTTATGCTTTTCTCTAGAGGGGATCATACCTCTATAGGCATATTAGTAGGAGTGTTGCATGAATTGGAAAAGGTTGCTGGACTAAAAGTGAATGTGCAAAAGTCTAGTATTTATATAGCAGGAGTGGATGGCTATGAGAGGGAGCACTTAAGCCAGATGGTGGACTACCCTTTAGGAGATTTTCCTGTTTGTTATTTAGGAGTTCCATTAGCTCCAATGAAGGTTTCAGTGGCCCAGTTTTCAGTGCTAATTGAGTCGGTTGAGACCTATCTCAACTCTTGGAAGGGTCAATCATTTTCATTTGCAGGTAGAATTGAGCTCATTAATTCTGTTATCCAAGGAGTGCTCTCTTTTTGGTTATAAGCATTCCCTACCCCCATTTCAATCTTGGATAGACTAACGTCCATTTACAGATTGTCCTTATGGGGTGGAAGGCACTTCAGAGTGACATGAGATACAATATGTACTCCAAAAGGAGGAGGGTTGGGGCTAAAAAATTGTAAGAAATGAAACAATGCACTACTAGCCAAAGTTCTATGGAACATACATACAAAGGAAGATTCACTATGGGTAAGGTGGATACATGAAGAATATTTGAGGGGTACACCAATTTGGGATTGGATTCCCCACAACCATGATTCACAACTATTGAAAAAGCTGGCATGGGTTCGGGATAAAATGATGGAAAAATTGAGAGGCCGAAGTGAATTGTCCATGGCATGCAGAAGTTGTGTGTTAATAGAGTGCCCTCATCACAGAAAATTTATGAACTTATTCGGGTAAGGCATACAAGGAGACCTTGGATGGATTTATTTGGAAGCAATATATACCTCCTAAATTTTTATTCATTGCTGGGCTTAGTCTCCAGAATAAGCTACCAACCAAAGATAACTTACAATTCTTGGAGATAGAAAGAACATATGCCTTATGTAATGTAGAACTAGAAACTGCTGATCACTTGTTTGTCAAGTGTGCTTTTACAGGTGAAATCTAGAGTGCTATCAGAGCATGGATAGGATTGACCTGCACAATGTCCTCATTACTTAGTGCCGTTAAATGGATCTGAAAAGACTACAGTGGAGCACGTATAAGAAGCAAAGCTGCTAGACTTGGCCTCATATGCACCATATACATGATATGGAAGACAAAGAACATCATCCAACTAGAGTCTGCTTCTGTTACGAGCCTAGATGTAGTTATCAAAATAAAAATAGTAATGTGTAGAATTTTATATAGATTGTATCCCATAGACCTCATTACTTTTTGAAAATTCGAATGTATGTGGGATTCTGATGTACTTTGCTTATAACCTCTTTGTGGAAGTATTGGGAAATATAAGATGTGTCTTGGTTGAGGCCTAGTGACTATAGCCTTCTTTCGAGTGTATTGGGACACTTGGTTTATTTTAGGGACAGGACTTTATATGGATGTATTGGGGAAAGGGTTGTAATTGACATATGTTTTAGGTGGATTGGGGTATACCCCAACGACCCATGAACATATGTGAAGTATTTTTCTCATAGCATCTTTTCGGTTACTTGGGAGAACATGAGATGTGTTTTGCTTGAGGCTTAGTGACTATAGCCTCCTTTCAGGTGTATTGGGACACTTGGCTTATTTTGGTTGTTGCATTGTAGGTTGTGACAAACTGAATGTATTTTTGTGTTTCTAGCCTCTTTTTGGGTATATTAAGATACTTGGAGTATTTCTACTTATAGTTTCTCTTGGGATGTATTAGGGAAATGGTAGCAATTGAGGTCGGCTTTGGCTTACATTCATGACATTTCTGTTGTACGAGGGATCTTGAAGCAACTCGGCTTATAGTCCCCATCTGGCTATATTGGGGGATATGATGCATGTTATGGCTGCTGCTTCGGAGGTAGTTGATCATAGCCTCCCTTTGGTTGTATTGGGGAACTTATAAGGGATCTTGATGTAATCTTGATTATACTGGTTATATTGACGGGATGTTTGGTATAAGGGAATAGCCATTCTATTCCCACCTTATTCCTAGCATTTTATTAAACTCGTGTTTGGTTAGAAACCAAACACAGAATAGGAATCATCTGAAATAAGTATTACTAAAATTTGGAGAATAGGCAAAACCCATACGGAGCTATCTTTATCTATTCATCAAATAGAAATTCGAAGATAACTTTTATCTTCTCAAGTTTAACCCTCCCAAAATTCTTTCCTTCTTCGACGTCTTCTGCTTCTTCGAGCCTCCCTCACGAAGCTTCTTCTCCGTTGTCGTGAGTTCGGTGGCTTGGTGGGTATACAATCGGACTAACAACAGGAAGCTTTGGTGACTTTACAGGAGGCTTCGATGGTGGAAGCATCGGTGGTTTTGGTGGTTTCACCGAAGGAGGACACAGAGCAATAGGTGGTGGCTTAGGAAATGGTTTATGTAGAGGATGTACTATGATGGGAGGTTTGGGATGAATTGGTGGTTTCATCGGAGGAGGGAAGGGTTTATAGGGTATAATGGGGTGTTAGGGTGGATGATCATGCTATGGATTTTTTGTGGATATTTCATCGGCGGTTTGACTTTGGGAGAAGGAGATGTCTGATGGGTTTTGTGGGTTTGCCTCTTAAATCAATTTAAGGACAACTGATGTTGGTTTTGTATTAGGGATTGTATTTGTATGGCAATAATTTTAAATTATGAATTTAACAATTCTCAGTTTATAATAATAATAATAATAATAATAAATAAATAAATAAAATAAAGTTAATAATAATAATAAAGGTGAAAATTTATAAAATAATAATAATATAAAAAATTAACAATAATAATAAATAACAACAACAACAACAACTACTACAACAATAATAATAATAATAAAGACATTTTGGTCTTTTTGTTACTTATTCCTTTCTTATTCCAAGTTTACATTTTCAAACCAAACACTGGAATAAAAATTATTTACCTATTCCATTCCTTAAACCAACAAAGTGATACTCATTCTTTTCTATTCCTAAGAATAACTATTCTATCCCTTGCCTATTCTATTCCTTGAACCAAACAGGCAGTGAGGGATATGATGTATATTTAGGCTGATGCATTTTATGTAATCTTGTTTATAGCCTCTTTTCAGTTGTATTGGGGAACATGGTTACTACTGCTTTCGATGTATTGGAGAAATGACTGTAATTGATGTAGGTTTTGGGATCATAAAGAGGATCGGGGTATGCCCTACAGATCCATGTACATAACATTTTGTGCAAGATTACATTAGGCAATTTTTCTCCCAATTTTCGCCCATATTGCAATCTGATTATACACCATTTTTCTTACTAATCTTGAGTGAGTTAGTGATTCCGAAGTGGATTTGCCGAGTACATCTGGTAGATTAGAACAACCGACCGCCCTAGTTTTAGGCCAAACCATTAGTCCTGGCCTTTGACGACAATGGCAATATGGGAGAGAAAAAGAAATCAACGCAGAAGGGAAGGGACATCACCAAGGACAATGTGTTGGGTTTATAAGTAGGGGGTATACTCACGAATAAATCTGATAGTGCAGGCATTAAATACTAAGAGGAGAGGGGATACAGCCAAGCTAGATGCGAAAGGGGAATGAACAACCAGTAGTAGAGGGCAGACAAGGAATTGTTGGGGCAAAATCAAATGTTGGTCTTTGTCGCTAGTAACAGTCGAAGGAAAACAGGGAACAACGGGAAATACAACAGAAGTTGGGGTCTGATAATAAGGAAGGTAAGGAATTGTATAAAATCAATAATGTAGGTTCTGGGATGTTGTGTACTGAAAAGCTGGGGGATGAGGGTGCATCCACAGTTGATGAGGACTCTGAAGTGGGGAGTGAGGACACGACAACATCTTATAGCTTAGAGGAGAAGGAGCCAACACAGAAAGTATTTGAAAAAATGCAAAACCGAGTTTCTACAATCACCGAAGGAGACAAAAACAAACCATCATTTGCTAGCCTCTTCAGAAACATCCATGATCTGAAGCAAGGGTCACAACTAGAATACAAGTTGAGGATGAAGTTATAATGGAAGAAGAGGACATAATGCCAAT
>JANVCL010000007.1:17234164-17252918 GCA_026546855.1 Erythroxylum incrassatum | reverse complement strand
GCCCCACCTCCTCCTCCTTTATATGGAATTTCACCTCCATCGCTGCCTCCACCAATGAATAACATGCCTCCTCCTCCATTGCGAGGAACCCCCCCTCCACCACTTCCGCCATTACTAGGAGCACCTCCACCTTCACCTCCTCCAATACGAGGAGCACCTCCTCCACCACCTCCTCCAAGGTCTGGTGCCCCGTCTCCTCCACCACCTCCTCCTAGACATGGAGCCCCACCACCACCGCCACCTCCATTCCGTGGAGCTCCTCCTCCACCTCCATTAAATGGAGGGCCACCTCCTCCACCTCCTCCTGGAGCTCATGTTCCTGGGCCTCCTGCTCCACCTAGACTTCCAGGTGGTGGACCTCCTCCACCTCCACCGTTAGGTGCCAAAGGTGCTGATGCAAGAGGCCTTACTGCGGGAAGAGGTCGTGGACTTTCACGTGCCTCAGTTGGAACAACAGCCAGAAGATCTTCCTTAAAACCGTTGCATTGGAGCAAGGTGACGAGGGCATTGCAAGGAAGCTTGTGGGAAGAACTACAAAGACATGGAGATCCCCAAATGTACTGTAGATTTTCTTTTATTTGAATCCTCCTTTCTAGATTTTTAATCTCTATGGCTGTAATATTTTCTTGGAGTGATATTATCAAGCCTTACTAGTTATGATTCTCCTTTATGATGTTGTATCATTTTCTTCAGTGCACCAGAATTTGATGTGTCGGAGCTAGAGACTCTTTTTTCTGCTACAGTCCCAAAACCTGCTGACTCAGGAGGTAGAGGAGGAAGACAGAAATCTGCTGGATCAAAAACTGACAAAGTTCACCTGGTACTTTTAAAATGAATCCTTTGGTCTCCATGTTGCCTTTCATGATTTTAGGTTACATGTGGCTCACTTTTCTGTTTAGTGTTGTGTTATTCTGATGTCATTTTATTTTAATTCCTTTTCTTGCATTTTTTTAATATTTTAGGTGCTTTCTAGTTGCCTTTAGTTCAAGTAAACCTTATGTTGCTTTCTTAGCTTATATGGTTGGTTGTCTTGGCGAACATACAACTATGGATGGATATGGTAATAGTTAGGCTGTGAACAAAATCAATACATGTGTAGCTTTTTGTGTGGAGGCCTCAGATGCTTGTGCATAAGTGCTTTGAAGTTTTGTGGCTGAACTAGGTTGGATTCCCATTTGACTGTCTGATAATTGAGTTTTCGTTATCCTTATCTTCATCAGTCAAACGTATTCTGCTAGAGGGCTGTTATTTATGAATTATGTTTATAAGTATACCGATAATCCGAACTCAAACATCAGATAAACATATAGCAGCATATCTTCCATTTCAAGATCCAGAGCATCCAATTTCAGCGCCGAATATAAGAGTAAAAATAGGTGCAAGCATCCCTAGAATTCCATAGATCCCATTTAATTTTAAGGATTCCAATAATTATGAATGTAGACTGGAGTTATAGTTATAATTAGAAGTTACAGAGTATTGAACTGCAAGAGATAAGACTTGAATTCTATGATGTAGGTTTTACATACTGCAGAATACAGCCCTAGTCAAGGTGGGATTCAAATGAAAAAGATCAATAGTTCAAATCAAGCCTGTAGTCTGATAACTGCCATATTAAAAATTAAGGGAAGTGTTGGTATATATGTTTATTACCATGTGTATGTGCCTGCATTAGATATTTATGATTCCTTTTCTATCTTTGTATGGTACCAGGCTTTGCTATACATTTCATCTTTTTGTTTTTTTGGTGTTTGAATACTGAAAAAAATCATTTATTGTTTTTTGATAGTTCAAGATACAAGAAAATTTGCAATATGATGCTGATGAAATAATTTATTTCTCTGATGCATTGCGAACACAAATTTTGACTCTGTTAATGTCCTAAGGTTATCTTGTGTTTTTGTGTAGATTGACCTCAGAAGGGCTAACAACACTGAAATAATGCTCACGAAAGTGAAGATGCCACTTTCAGACATGATGGTAAGATGGAAACCTCTCTGTATCTTTGTCACCAGTTGATTGTACGTTTTTGCTCAAAATCAATATGCTTGTAATGATGTTTTCAGTACATCTTTAATGTAAGCTGTGTATTTTGTTTGTTAAACTGGAAAGTTGCCCCCTTTAGAGTTCTGGATACTATTTTCAAGTTCTAATAGGACTTGTTAGGCATGGTTTCTGTGCAATTGTAATTGACTCTGTTGCAAAGGAATGTGGCCTATTTGTTCAGGTATTTGGAGGTTATTTGCCTTTGGCTGAATTCCATCGGTTGATCTCATTCTGTATAAGCTTAGGTTTGAACTTTGGCAAAAGAAGATGATACTAATATGTGTCTTCGTGAAAGTATGAGGTAGGGGAAGTGACTGTGTGTGTGTGAGAGAGACAGAGAGAGAGGAAAGAGTGGTGCTCCTGTCGTAATTAAAAGTGTGGGAAGTTGACAGATTTTTTGGCACTAGTTCTGTCTACATTGTGTTTATTGCAAAATTTTGTATTTCCAGGCTGATATTCAACAAGATAGGAGGTCTAGCACGTCTTTAATTTCTAGGTTTTCCACATTTCATATGTACATAAGATTGTTATTCCTTTTACTTGTCATATTAGGAAAGTTACAATTTTAATAACTGACTAGTATCATGATCCAAAATTTTTTATTCTTAAGGGTTGTGATATATGTCACTTGTTTCCTTTTTGTTATTGTGCTTTTGTAACTAGGTCTGGTCAACTTTCTAATTAACTGCACTACCTGCAAATTATTAGGCTGCGGTGCTGGCGATGGATGAATCAGTATTAGATGTTGATCAAGTAGAAAATCTTATAAAATTCTGCCCCACTAAGGAAGAGATGGAACTTCTCAAGGTGAACTTTCACTCAAAATATTGATATATCTGATCCTGGGTATACCATGTGGAGTCAATTCCACTTGGATGACCTCTTTCTGAAGATACTATAGTAAGCCTTTGCTCATATTGATTTATTCTTGAGGCCAATATCTGATGTGTGACATTGATACCTTCATCCAATAACAGGGTTACACTGGTGACAAAGAGAAACTGGGAAAATGTGAACAGGTATGCGATACCGTTCTAATAACTATATGCTCAATAAATTAAGTTCAATCAACTTCACCTTTCATGTTTTTGTCAGTGTTTGAAGAACTAATTTGTCCATCACAACAATTTTTATGCATTTTGCTTTCTCTGCCTTCTGTTTCCCTATACAATCCCTAACTTACTTTGTATTTTTATATTTTCTTATTTTGTATCTTTTCCCTTTGTTTTAGAGATTTTCTTTCATTGAGACTGCTGCATTTGTTCTATAATCCAAGTGCATGTTGTGCACCTTCCTTCCTAATGTACTTAACTAGAAGATTAAGTTTTAAATCGAATTTTATATATTTACTTGTTCAGTATTTTCTGGAGCTGATGAAAGTGCCACGGGTTGAGTCAAAACTAAGAGTATTTTCTTTCAAGATTCAGTTCAGCTCGCAGGTTTGGCAGTATTTGTATTGTTAATCTGATCTGCTATTAATAAGACATTTCTTTCTCCTCCCCCCTTTTGTCCTACTTTTATAGTGTTGTCTTAATTTTGCAGATTTCAGAATTTAAAAAGAGCTTAAATACTGTAAACTCTGCATGTGATGAGGTATGCCTGGACAATGAATTCAAAGATTCTGTACAGTATGTTTCATTCTTTTTGATATAATATCCATATATCAGGTTCGGAACTCCTCCAAATTGAAGGAGATAATGAAGAAGATTCTTTATCTTGGTAATACATTAAACCAAGGCACTGCAAGGGGTAAGTGATTCAGGTTCCTAATATTTTTTTTCTTCTGATATAAAAAAGGTGATGCTTATCTCTTGATAGTTGATTTGTCCATAATGTTGCTCTAAACATTTGGAGAGACTTTTAGTTTCATATTATTAAATAAATGATTATGGGATCCTGTTTTACATCTTTAGGTTTGATTATTAAATCATTAGGTTCAAAAGAAATGAGGAAAGTCCTGAAATGTCTATTGATTATCTTTTCACATGCTATAAGATTTTCTCCATGCTGATCTGTACAGAACTGTACTTTTAACAAATTATTGGATCATGTTCTAGTGGTCTTCAGTATTGTCTTAGGATGCTACCGAGTTCAAGATAAACTATTAGGTTAAATTTCAGCGGGCATCATCCCTTTCATGGCACTTCTTGAAGTTCCTAGTTGGCTCAGATGCAGTCAAGGGTGGAGCCAAGATGGGTGAGGGAACATATCCCCTGGTTCCACCCCCGCCCTTGCTTCAGAAGCATTGTTATGGTGGGACCACTTAATAACTGAATATATTTATGTTCCAGATCTCTTGGTGAAAGCCTCCACTAGCACCCCCACCATTCATATTTTTATAAAAATAAGAATATGTTAATATGATAATAAGATTTTAAAAAATTCTAACCTCTTAAGACTTTTAATGAAATAACAAAAACATAATATTTCATGCTTTTGTCTCTCTCTCTCTCTCTTCGAATGCACCCTCGCTCCCAATGATGTTTCCCAATGTGTTATCTCTTAGTCAGACATTCAAATTCTTTTCTACCTTTTCGAGTTCTTTACTTTTGAACTATTTTTACTGTTCCTCTAAATTTATTTGCATGTTTTTATATTAATTGTAGTTCTTATTCATATTTATGTATAGTGGGTTTTTTTATTCAAACAAAGCTATAACATCTCACATTCTTAATTAGCAGAAAATTAGAAGAGTTATAATCTTTGAATAACTTTATTCTTTTAATAAAATATTTTAGTGTTTTATATAATAAGACTATTTATGAAGTATAAATGAATTTTTTGTTAAAGGAAGAATTTTATCGTAACTTTGATTTAATTACTTGCATTGAAAATGATAGTGTTCCATGGTGTTCATAATAAAAAATTTATACATCTGTTACAAAATATGAGAACTCATTAGGATCAATTATAACATATGTTTAATCTATTTTGAGAATTAATATTTATTTCATTATCATAACTTATATGTTTTAAAAAATTTCCCCACTGAGTTAAATATCTAGCTTTGCCTTTGCACACAGTGGCATAATTATTGCTTCAAGAGCTGCTAAGAGTTGTGTTATTCTAGCTAGGAATATGTGAAGATTTTCCCACGACTAGAAAGTAAAACCATGTCACTCAACAAATTGTGAAGTTCCAGTTCTAGACTCTGATGAAGTAAAATAATGAATTGTGTGAATATTCTGTTATTTTCTATATATAGGCCTGCTGAATTCAATATTTATTAACCAAAAAAAATTTTAAGTTTGAAGTTCTGATAGAATTGTATATCAAACACTGTCCTCTTTGCTCACTAATGCTCAAATATTGTCTTCTTTTCATTGAAAATCATAATTCTTTGGTACCATTGTGATATGTATCCAAATTGTGAAGGTTCTGCTGTTGGATTCAAGTTGGATAGTCTTTTAAAACTCACTGACACTCGTGCTTCTAACAGCAAGATGACGCTCATGCATTATCTTTGCAAGGTACTACAATTCTATGGTTTTAATTTATATTATTTCTATATGCAGCCAAAGCAATCTCTAACTCATTGACTACTTGTTGTAAGTTTACTTGCTATGGTGGACTCTCAGAAAGGAAAACTATATGTCATAATAACTGTTCTAAAGATAAAATTTGTGAAATGAGATCATCATGATTCTGACCTTGAAATTTGGAAAGATACAAAGACAATTTAGCGTAAAAATTCTTATTCAAGGCTAGTCACCTCTTAGGTCAATCTATATTAGCACTTTTCAGGTCAATCAATATAACTCGGCAAATTCAGTTGACAGAATTGTAGCTTCACTGTTCAGATATAATTTGCTAAGTGCTAATTATGGAAATCTCCTACTGTTAACAGTCATTTCTGTGGAGTTAGATATGGATGATGTAAGTTTTACTCTTGATGTGATTTCTGAGTGACTCCATAAAAAGATCATAAGTTTCTCGTGCATCTCAACTCAAACATCAATGGAATGTTTTATATCATTAAACCGGCAATTGTATGAGCCTAAAATTTTGGTCAACCTTGGATTTTGCTACTAGAATCACAGATAACAATGATTTACATCACAAAGTATAGAAAAGAGCTAATGGATGCCAATGTTGGCCCAAATTTCTACACTAGGCAGCATTCTGTATTCATCTCTGTTGAAAGTAAATGAATTCTCAAGAAAGGTTAGGTGATATAAATGTTGTTCATTGTCCTACAGAAGGAAACAAAAAGTCACAAGCCCATTTCTCAAAGATGTTTTTGTTTGCTTCTCTCAGCACACTTAATCCTGATGCATTTTTCTATTTGGAATTTGAATATTTGCTTTCAATTTATCTTCATCTTAAAAGTTTGGTTCTTTCATCCCTTCAGGTGCTTGCTGCTAAATCACCAGCATTGCTAGATTTTCACCTTGACCTTGGAAGCCTTGAAGTTGCATCTAAGGTTTAGACCTGTCTTAAATTTGTAACAATAAGAAGCTGCAATAGCATTATATTAAGGCTATGGTGTTGAATCCTTGCAGATACAATTGAAGTCTTTGGCAGAAGAAATGCAAGCAATAATCAAGGGCTTAGAGAAGATAAAGCAAGAGCTAGCAGCATCAGAAAATGATGGTCCTGTATCTGAAGTTTTTCGTAAGGTATATATGAATTTTTAGCTAGTTTTTGTTCTCTGATTTTTTTTAAAATTTGATATTATTATTTTTTGCTTAGTTTTGATAGACACACTGAAACAGCTCAAGTATTTACCTTTGTTTTTTCCTTCTGTTTCTATTTTTCATCTCTCTTTGTGTGAGCATTTAGAGCTAATTTTGATTTTCTTTTGTGCAAACCTTTTCTCAAATTTTTATCCTTTTAAAGATAAGATTCTGAATTTGTATTTTTCTTTTGCATGAGTAGCCTCTACTTCCGTTACACTACCCACTTCTTTTCTGTTTCATTTATCTCTTTATTTACCTGTCATTTGCATTTTTTTCTGGAACTAATGTGGTTCTTGTTGTTATTAGACATTGAAGGAATTCATTTCTATTGCTGAGACAGAGGTGGCATCTGTGACAAATCTGTATTCTGTGGTGGTAATTTTCCAACTATCCTAGGCATAATAACTTCTATATCTGATTTTCATGGTGTAACTAATTCGTTCTTCTACGCTGGCAGGGTAGAAATGCAGATGCCTTAGCACTATACTTTGGTGAGGATCCTGCTCGCTGCCCTTTTGAGCAAGGTACTCATTTATTTTGATGGATTTAGAAGTATTATTTCCAGTTGCGATTCTATTAATATATGCTGCATTAGATGTTTTCTTTGTTTTCCTTTTCTTGGTCATCTTTCCTACATAGGTTTATCTCTGAAAAATTGAGTTAATTGCATTGTTCATGAAATTCAAACTAGTTCCGTAGGTTGTGTATTTTGACATGAGCACTGTAGGGAAAGGCAGTTTAGGTGGTTGTAACATAATATAGGCTTTGGAAGATTCTCAGTGATTGTAAGTAGGATTTGATTTGGGTGGATTTTGGATCGCCATGAGGTAAGAGTATTGAGAGTTGACAAGGATGTGGAGAGGGAGAGAGGCGCAGAGAGAGAGAGGGCAAGAGATGGTACTATTGCTTGTACTCGAATGGTTCTGTTCTACTCTGTTCATAATTTTGTAGGTATAGAGCTTACTTAGCATGGTCTTTGTAATCGTGAATGCAGTTACATCGACTCTTCTAAATTTTGTGAGGCTGTTTCGGAAAGCCCATGAGGAAAATTTGAAACAGGCTGAATTGGAGAAGAAAAAAGCTGAAAAGGAGGCTGAAATGGAGAAGGCAAAGGGAATAAATCTCTCCAAGGGTGCAAAAGAGACGTGAATGCATTTCTTCTCTGGTATAGAAACTTGAGCTTCCATGTGCAGCAGACTTTGGCTGTGATACTTTATAGTGAATGACAGTGAAATTGCTGCTGACAACTAGTCAAAAGTGCACAATCCTGCACTTCATCGCTTCTGCTTGCAGTTAAAGGACATCCCTAAGAAACTAAGCAGATGTAGCAGAAAAGCTGTTCCTCAAGGCTGGCAAAGCTTAAGGCATGCGGTACACACACTATATCAGATGACATTGCTCAATTAATTTATGCCGTAGTGCTTGATTTCATGCGAAAATGTCTGGGAGGTAGAAATGCTGAGTGAGTAGCGCAGGTTTATCACATGTTCTATGAAGTGACGAGCGTTACCCTTATGGTATCAATACAATACCTGGAGAGAAGATTGAGTTATTCATGGAAGTAGTTGATCTGCATTCTGAATTTAGCCGTTCTTTGGGCACAATTTTTTCAGCACCAGAGCGGAAGCGTCTTCGGTTCTGTAAAGCACACAAGTCCCACTGATAGCATTGAAACACTGTACAAAGCACTAACCCCTTGTTCTAACGTTAGAGTTCAATTCTTTTTTATTGTAACATAAGACCCGATCCCCTTCAATGGCTTTTTGTTTTTTCTAGTTGAGATTTTGATTTATCCCCGTCTAAAAGTTTGTTGTATAGTTGTTGTTCAGCTTCAGATAGAGTGAGTAGAAGCAGACGGGTTACTTTCTCTGTAATTGTAAGATAGCATAGAAAAATATAAGATGCAGATTAAAATTTCTTACTTCCAATTTCTACTTATTATTCTTACTGAGATTTAGTTCCGTGTTCTTAATGCAACTGCCCTGTTAATTTACATTCTTCTGGGAAGGATAGGAAGACAGATATCACATTTTGAGACCATCATTTATAATGCAATGTTCTGTCCTTACAGCGGAAATAGCACCTGTTCTTTGTGGTTTTTGTTTTGCTTCAGACATTGGATATCTTACTGTTGTTTTTGTTATTTACAAGGAAACCCTCTTTATAAAGTTATTGCCATGTAAAGCTGGAGGTTTAGAATTCTTGGTTGCTTTTGTCTGAAGTTGGCTCTGGTCCAGATAAAGTCAACCATCATTTGAATGGACAATTAATACATTCACACTTGATTATAACTGTGGTCCTAATTGATTAGTTGGAATAATGAGAAACATCTTTTTTCTAACCTAAGCATTTTAATTAAGATGAAAAGACACCTAAGACCTGCTCAATTAGGTCAAAATATTCTAAACAATCATAAATTTCAGAAAAGAAGCATTACACCACCATCTGCTGTGAAAAGAAAAGGTAATTTAAAGCAAATCTTTACGATGATGTTGCTTCATTTCTCATAGAGTGGCAATGTGATCATTAAGAAGTCCTCTTGTCTACCCTCTCAAGTAGTCAAGTTGCTTATAAACTACATTGCTGCTCGTGCCATGTTATCCTCAGCCAGACTAAGACTACAGCATAAACTGGAGATTATTTTAGGTTGCTGCGATATAGAATTCGGTGTCACATTTATGGCTCCAAAGTCAACTTTGATTCTAAATTCCAACTTGAAAATATTTCTTCCTTCTTTAATTTGGGAATACACCAATTCCTTAATCTCTTCAGACATACGGTGGTATTATAAGAGAAACAGTTATCAAGTTGTGTTTTAATTTTAACTTGTCATTTGATTTTCAATAAATAATTTATTAAA
Organism: Erythroxylum incrassatum; assembly: GCA_026546855.1. Taxonomy (NCBI): domain Eukaryota; kingdom Viridiplantae; phylum Streptophyta; class Magnoliopsida; order Malpighiales; family Erythroxylaceae; genus Erythroxylum; species Erythroxylum incrassatum. Next base: position 17,243,333 of record JANVCL010000007.1, on the reverse strand, counting down.
AAATTATCATTCTCAAGTGCTTTTCCAATATTTTAAAAGAAATATTTTCTGTAGTTGTTCAATTATAATATGAAGAAGTAAAAATATATTAATGCGATGTACGTAATTTTATCAAGCTATACGAATAAATTATAAAAAATTAAAATTAAAATTTCAAGTAGAATATAATATAATATAATTCCAATTTAATGTATGTTTTAAAAACGAGATTAAGTTGTTAAATAAATATGGAATGTTTATACTTTCAAAAATTTCTAGTTAATTTACAAAATAAATTCACATATTTTTGTTTTTATTTAGACTATTATTATATATAGTTGATGTATAAATGTATTTAATTATATTAAAAATTAATAACTTTTTATTAATATCTAAAAGGTCAAATTATTTTAATTTTGATTATAAGCCTATGAAATAAAAATTTATTTTGAAACAAATCTCAATTAAATAAATTTTTATTTTTTTTAAGAAAGAAAACTAAAAAAAGAAAACGAAGGTGAAACCAAAGTCCCCTAAACAGTTTATTTAGGACTTGTCTTGCAAACTATTAATTGTACATTCCCGTTATTAACAAAAAAAGAAAAAGATGGCCTGGTTCTTACCAATTACAAATGAAAATCATTCTGTTGAGAAAAATAAGCCGAAGAGAATTTTCAATATCCAATGGTGTCACAGTGGGAAACAAGATGAATTCTACAAAATCTCCTGCTTAACTTCAATCGCACCCGGAAAATCTTCATTGTTTCCCTCAGCTTTGCTCGCCATCTGTATATGTACTGGCTTTGATTACAATGTTAATGTGATACTTCATGGAAATTCTTGAGAGACCTTTAAACTCAAATACCCTCTGTTATCTTCCTCTGAAATTTCAATCCTGTAAGCATATTTCCATTCTTGGTCAACGCAAGAACTTGCCTTGCAACTTCTGTAGAACTGACAATTCATGATTGTATCAAGAACGATAAGAATTGAGTACATATATGCTATTAACATAGCCTCTAGACCCATCAAAATACCAGACTTCTCGCTGATATGATAATAACTCCTTGCGATCCTGTATTGAAACAGAGCTTCAATTCCTGCCATGCCCATGTTCACAGGGAGTGTGATTGTTAAAGCCGTCGAAGCTCTGTCTCGGATCATGATACACGCTTTTAAGATTGCCATGTGGCCACCACTTTTCTCAAAACCTGACAAGACCATAGACAGGTTGCAGATGATTAATGTATTGGCAAGAATGATCGAGTATAGAACAGCTCCAGAAGCGGACAGGAAGAGGAAGCAAGTAGGTGTATAGTAACCAAGCCCTTCGAGAAAGTTGAAAATAAAGAACAAGAGACAGAAAGCTGTTGCATTTGCAGAGATAATCAAGAAAGAGTTCCATATGTAGGTGACAAATAGATGGCTAAAGATTGATATGATTGAAGAGAACGAAGGTTGCAAACATGGTTTGTGGTGATTGAGAGCTTGAATTACGGATGCTTTTGCGACCAACAAGAAAGTTAAGGTAAAGGGTAGGGTGAAAATATTGGCAGAGATTGTTTGAGAAAGCTTGAGATTGATAAGGGTGAAGAATCCCGAGGAACGCGGAAACCCTGCAGCTTCAAAGAAAGCCTCCAATCGACTGTAAATTAATTGTAGGAGAGAAGAAGATGAGGAGGGAGTAAAGGTATGAGAGAGTAGAATTGCGGCGGAGAAAGGGATGGCAAGAAGAGAAGTGGTGGTGGTGAAGTAGTGATAATTCTGAAGCAAAGTGTAGATTGATCTTCTGATGATCTTGCATGGGGGAATTCTTGTGTTGTTATCTTCCATTGAAGAAAGAGAGATAGCCATGAGAGCAGAATTTCAACAATAAGAAGAGTTTTTGTGTATGTGGGGGTAGTGTGTAGAGAAGTTATGTTTGCCCCTCTTTATCCTGATGACTCACCTTTTCTATCTCTCCAGGTTTCAAGGTAGGTTAGAGGAGTTCATGGGGTTGTTTATTTTGGATGAACAGGTAGGCTAACTGAAAAAAGATAATACGTGAGTGATGGAGTTGTTTGGGGGTGGATTGAAATCATTTGGAGTCATTGAGAGGGTATTAGTTGGCCGAGATGATCACAATACCTTTCTTCTCATATTTAATATGTTGGAAGAATAAAGTATAAGGTTCAAATAGTCATAAAATAAGGATTGTCGATTTACTCTGTAAGTTAGATGTTATATTATTTGACTTTTTATTTTAAAATTATAATTTATTTTCTGAATAATATAAAAAATTGTATACTAACTAAATAATATATATAAAATAAGCAGTAATTATCAAATTATGATAGTTAAAAATTAAATAAGTTGTAATGATGTAACCTTACATTTACGCCATAATTGCAATATCTTGGTAGTTGGATTATGTCTTTTTACAATTTGGGCATTCCTCAAAGTTGTCTTAACTGTGTCTTTCTTTTGAATTATAAAAATAATTTCTTTATAAAAATTACAAAAAAAAGAGAGTATACATTACGGATCCACCTTCCAAAATAAGGATATATTAAGTTGACTCTTGACTTAGACTATATTATCATTTTTGGAAAAGGGAATAGAAGCCTAATTGATTTGGTAGATAAGGGAGGGTTGCACTATTAATTACATAATAGGTTGGCTTCTCATTAGTTGGACGGGCAACCACTGAGCCATTTTATCAATAAACAACAGACATGGCGTGGTATGGTTTGATATTAGATTCAACTTGCTCCTTTAAGTAAAAGAATATAGTTTTAATCGATACATATTCAGTTGACAGTTTCCGTTTTTGTTGGGAATATCTCAAATCTGAGTTGGGAATCAAATTAATTAACAAGTTGGATTATCTTAATTTAGCTAGGTAAAGAAACTAATTAAAATCACGTTGTGGAATCTAGATTGTGTTAATATAAAATAAAATACATAGTGTGAAGGGGCAAGTAAGTGGTTGTACTAGTGTCAGTCGTCACTTCACTTTCTGGTAATGTGTCACATGCTAAGTGACTTAATCCTTAGCTTTCAAGTGAATTTATAATAATTACTACTGGAATATTATATACAGGAAGTGGGATGTTTTAAATAAATAAATAAATCGTGATTATGATCAGGTTCCTTCTTGATTATTTAACGCCCCCATGTGTCCCGTTGATATTCCCTTCCTTCCTATTCATTATACACCACATGGAAATCAGTTACTTACATCTTATAGATGGTCATTTACATACATGAGCAGTTCTTATTCTTCACTAACCATTGGCGGATATGAAACTCACGAGTATTTCACTGCCACACTTAGCTTGACTCTTCCTCCTAATTAATGGTTTCCTTCTGCTTATGCATGCCCGAAAAGATCAAACAAAGGCCCCGTCTGGTAAGGGCAGAAAGAACACCTCTTTGGGGCTTATGTTTTATTTGTTGTCTTATTTTGTTTTTTATGAAAATCTCCTTTTTTTTTTACTTTACGAGTGCCTTTAAAATATTATGATCAAACAGGATAAAATTCTAAACTTGAACAAATTCTTTACTGCTGAAAACGTGAAGAAAATAAAGTTCTTATACCAGATGATCTTAACGATTTTTTTTTCTCAAAAGAACATGTAATCGCACTAAGAACTTCATTACTCTTCAACCAAGGTAAAATATTGAAAGAAGTCTTTGATGTCAAGATACCGAATCTAAGTTTATCCAATGTAGTATGTATGGGGGAATATGAAACAGGGTACTGGTATTTATCAAACCTCTACCACCTTGACAAGCTCTCCTGGAATATGGGACTGGGAACCTCAGATATTTTCTCCACCCGATGAGGAGGCTGTTAACATCAACGAGATTTTCTCTTTTGTTGGTTATGGTTGTTGAACCAATTGTTTTCTATTAAATTGAACTCTCCTTAGTGTTGTATATTGTGGGAAATGGAATTTCTCTTCTCTTGTGTATATATATATATATATATTTGGAGATTTTATATTAATCAATCCTAAAAATAATAAATTATGAAAAAATCCATATTTTAATAAATATCTCCAGGTTGCCTCCTGTCAAAGCTGCACAGTTGGTTGGTGAAAATTAAGACGGGAGATTTTTATGAACTACCTTGGAGAATAATGAGAAAGAAAGGGATAATCTCACCGGCACTGGGATACTGTTGACTGAATGGGCAATGACTTAAGATCATTTTCCATGTTTAATTTAATTTCTGTTCCGAAATGGAAGAATTGGGATTGAAATATAATCACATAAATGCCTATAATTGGCCTATTAGTCATAATCTTGATTAAGGGACTAAAATACCGGTGTTGAAGAGACATTTGATGATGAACTGCCTCGAACCCAAGAGGTTTTTAATTTTTTTTACTTAAAAGACATAAATAACAAGATTATCTTTTTCTTTTTGAGAAAAAAACAAGATTTTCTTTTGGTAGATGGTCGTAAGAGATTTTGGTACGTGAAAAGTAACACTGACAGCAAATCAGATGATTGATATATCAATTTCTTCTTGGGAACTTTGATTTTCTCATGTATTTACTTAAAAAGACATTTTATTAGTAGCAGAGTCATGGAACTTTGAAGCAGAAAAGATTTTCTGCATCGTTAAGATATTACTCGTTGGTTTTTTTTGGAAATTAAATATATTAATACCAATGTTTATAAGGTTACTCTTAGTACGTAGAGGGGACCTTATTACGTATCTCAGGATTCTATGAAAGGATAAAAAATGAAGGTAATACGGAATACCTGGATTCGGTTCCATATCTGATTTCGATGCCGATTCCGAGCTTCAAACGCCTCCGAATCTCTCGAATCCTTTAGCGGAAAATGCTCACCGACGTACGGACAAGGCCTTTCTACAATTTCCTCAATTCACGAGCGCTCTTAACGGGTCAAAGAACCTGATGCTCGTGAAGGTCGTGAGTGATTGCAAGAGACCTTATCTTTATATGTAGCTTCCATATCGGGCTTTCCCATCACAAGGCCGATATGGACCTGATCCACACTAATTGGGACCCATTTTCTACCTAGACTTCGACCTATTGATTTAGATCATTTATTGGGCCACTTTAATATCTTTATCTGGATCAAATGACGTAACTTAACCGGTAATTTATTTAAAACCAAAATTGCAATCAATGGTAGTCCAACTTTATGAGACATTGACAAAATTGCCCCTAAGGACAAAAATTTCTAACACGGAATTCATTAGGATCTTCGAAAATCCCTACTGTTCTTGTGGGAAGTAGGGATAGTTAGATAGAGAGAGAGAGAGACAGTGGGTTGTGAGTGTCTGATGGGTAATCGAAGATGTTTGCGGCCAGGTACTCTTCTTCCCAACTTCCATTCACTTTATGTTTAAGTCTGATAGTGACTGAATGGTTGAGTCTGCAAGTGTTTGTGATCTTGCTCGGACTGTGTTTTGTCCAAGTCCAAAGAAGCACCTCTTTTAAACACCATTGCCCTTTTTAGTCAATAGAAAAATGGAAGAGTTCTTTCTTTTTGAAACTATGCTCGCTATGCCCCTTAAAAAGAGGGCCAATTCACCCTAAGGAGATCCACTAACCCCAGAGCTTCCTTTGGTCGCTTCAAACTCTTCAAAATCAGTAAAGGCCGATTCTTTTATTGCTAGGCTAAGAGATGGGTGGAGGCTGGAGAATATTAATTCCAGTAAAAAGAAACGAAGCTTGGATCAAGACCCTGAACCAGTTCCATGACAAGCTTGAAGTTGAGTCTAAAGATGAAGGGTAAATTTGGTATTTTAGGTTTGGAGTAATCAGCTAATTACCCAAACACTGTTGTGGAGCAGTTTCTTATTTTTGGCTTGTTGGGTTGGCTAATTCAACCCAACAAACCAATTACCAAACAAATTTAATAGCTATTTCACAAAGTCAAACAACTGATTTTAGTCAATCAGCTAATTCTTAGCTAATCAGCTATCATCTAAAGATACCCTTGGTCTATTGTTCAACTCATTTGTAAACTATTGATGCAATGAAAAAAATGAAAAATTTAGAAAACTTTTCATGGTGGCAATTATAGGACATCTTCAGCAGTTGAAACAAATGTGTTTTGTTAAAAAAAAAACAAATGCAAAACCTATCCCTAGACAAAATAATGTAAAACCTGTCTCTAAGAAACAAAATAAAGCTTATCCTAGATAATTAAAAAAAATATAACTTGTAGCTTTTCCTTTTACGTAGAAAATTATGTTATTTCTCTTCTTAACTTTGGCAACTAAGGAAGAAGTTTTGAACCTCTCAACCTATCCCTATGTTGGTTTATTCTGTTAATCAATCATTTGGTTATATATTTTTTTACATAATTAATCAAGGATATTGTTTATCTTATGCATATTTTTTTAATTAACTAAATATAAGGTAAAGTCTATGAAATTAACAAACTTTGTATATAAAATTTTGACATGATCATACTTATAAGATTCATATTACATTCATGTATTATTACTGAATTGCTTCTAGTCATTGCTCTAAGACTAGACGTTAATAGAATGAAAAGACTATCACATATTATGTTTTTGTTCCTTAGGAAGAAAGTAGTCTATTTCATAAACCAAAGTTTGTTATACTTAAACAAACATATTGGTGCTTGTTAGAGAATAAGTTCAATAAATTGATCTGACATGAGAATTTCACGTGGAGCATTACTTAAGTGTTTATGAAAATGATCATTGTGATTGTTGTATAAGTGATTATTTGACTTAAGAATTTTGAAGTATCTCATTTAGGGATTGTTATGCTTTGATACTACTTAAGACCTATATTAGTTAAGGGTAATTCGATTGGTAGTCATTGGATATGACATAAACTATGTAGAGAAAATTAAGTGATCAATGTAAGATTAGTCATCCTAAAGCAATTAGAAAGAATGTTTTATTATTCTTGATTAGTAGTAATTAAAGAAATCCTTATTCAACGTAGAAAGATATTTTGAAAATTTTCAAATATCGTTAAAACAATCAGTTGTTATTGCTAAAGATTGATATGATTAGACTTAAATAGAGTAAAATATTGATTTCATAATTTATGTCTAATTCAAATATTATATGATAAAAAGACTTAATTATATGGAAAAATAGTCAAAAAAAAGTTAATTAAAACTATTTTGGACATTCTTAACATTTGAGTGGTTATAATATATTTTTATACTTCACCATGATGTATAGATATAAATTGTTTAATTATAGAATGTAAGATAAACTAAAGGAGTTTAATTTATTTAACCATAAAAATATAGTTTAGGATTACAATTTATATCTATGTTTAATATATTTGAGAGCTTAATGGGTCACATATAAAGAATGATTAAACAGAAAAGGGTAAATTAACAATTAAAGATTTACAAGAGATTACAAATTTGAAGCCAAATACTAATACAATGCAAAACCAGCAAGGGCTCAACCAACTTGGCTAATCCCAATTATACAGCTACTAGGCTACTAAAAACTTAAAAGAGTAAAGAAAAAAGAGGAAGTTTAGACTTGTTTAGTCATAAGGTAGCAAGTTTCAATTATCACTAAAGCAGTGTTATGGTTCTTCTTGCATTCCAGGAGTTAGTCATAAGTGTATCAAAATATCCTACTAAGAGTGAGGTTAGGACTCATTTTGTTAGTTAATCCATTCGCTAAAATTTTTCCCTTATTTAATTGATTTTTCTACGGCTAAATCATTCTAATTCATCTTTTGGTCTTTGTGAAACCTAGTATAGTGTTCCCTCTATATTGCATATATAATGCAATTGAATGCAACTTGAAAGATCCTCCTTATTAGTATCCATTTTCCCTTATCTTTTGCTTGCCTAGACAATTATGTCATCCCAATTCCTCATGTTGCAATGTAGATTACTAATATTGAAGACTAGATTCCACGGGGGATTGGTGTGTCATAATTGAAATATAGATGATTTAGTGTTTCTATTTCTTGGTTACATAACAAGGAGTTGGAGAGTTTGGAGGAGTCTCTATGAGTATTGTCTTTGGTCCAAAGTTTTCTCTTAACTATGAGCTATAGTATAAATGGAACTTTGGCAAGCTGCATCCTTATTAGCTAACCTAAACTATATAATAGACTAGTTATTTCTTCTAAAAAGTCTTCGCATGATTTATTATAGATTTTTTCTAAGTTATGTATAGTCCATATAACTTGGTTCTCTTTATGATGGTCAGTACATTGAATAGGTATCAAGTTCAAGATTTTTATGAATCCTCTATAGTGGTGGTTAGACTAGTGCCTTTTGTTTCCATTGATGATTATGTCAATTGTAGCATTCTAAAGGCTTTATATGAGTGTACTTGAGAAAATTATAAAGTGTTGGGACCGAAACCCAACCGCTCAAACTAAACCCGAACACTTATACTCTTGCTCTGATACCATATCTGTTGGAATTCGATCTCGAAACCGGACTCCAACCGGAAAACAACAAAAAACAGAATCAGAAGACAAAGTGCGAAAGCAAAGCAAAACTAATCGGAAGTGAAGCGAAAACAAAGCACACAAACGGTTCAAAAATCGAAACTAATGTCCGACATCCGGGTAACGAAAATTTAGAAAATCCTCGCGTTGGAATCCCTAAGACTAAACCATCCGAAATCCGGTATATTTTTTTTTCTTTTAGACATTTCATTCTCTTTTTCTCTTTATTCAATCATATTCAAACCAAACAAAACCATACAATTTTCCCTTTTGGCAATTCATCCTCATGTAAATCTCAAATCATATAATTCTTCTTAAACTCAATCTCATCTTTAACAAAACTTATTCTAATTCTTATTCTTATTCTTTGCCATAAAAATTTTGGCAGCATAACAGCTGCATTTTCTAAAACCCAAAAACCTGTAATAGAATAAACACACTTCTATAATTCCCAATCCAAACTCAGAATCATCGGACCTCCCGTCCGGAAATCCAAACACAAACAAACGCAATTATATACCTAACACTTCAATAATTCTCATTATCCAAAACCAATTCACATTCATATCTCAAATTACTGTATCAATTAATAAATCAATCCAATCACAATCCAATAATATTAATATACAAAAATCGATACTTCATACACAAACTCAATTCCATACATAAATACATAATTTCTTTACATTCCGAAATAAATACACTACAAACTTTAATGGCTTTCTAAGCCATATACAATACCAAAGCCA
>JANVCL010000007.1:17195612-17213067 GCA_026546855.1 Erythroxylum incrassatum | reverse complement strand
GTGTGTGGGGGGGGGGGGAGGGAGGATAGGAAGTCTACATTCTCGAATATACCATATGGTGACCAATTGTTAGCCTAGAAAAAGGAGCTTTGTCCATTGCCTATCTCAGTTAGAAACTGTATCCTCTCTCAATTTCTAATTTTGACCATGAATCTCATTATTGAAGAGGCAAAAATTTTAATCTTGAAATTCCAAAAGGTTTCTCCTTTTATGCAATACTCATGTACCCATTTTGTTTATAAAGATTGCTTGTCCTTATGAAGATCTCCATATTCTTTTAGTAAGGCATTACTACATTTGTGATTTTTAGAGGAAGCACATTTAAACCTCTATAAATCACGATAAACATGCCTTAAACCATTTAATTTGGATTTAGATTCATTTTCTTTGCACCTTGACAATAAAAATCTCAAAATACTTTCTCTATGGCTTTGATGATTTCTTAGGGGAGTGCTATATGAGCTACCAAATATACATTAATGGAGTTAAACAATGATTAAATAAGTTAGGCTTTGCCTGTAAGTGATAGTGCTTTGGTGCTCCAACTTGAGATCCTAACACGATTTTATTAATTAGAGGCTTGAAGTCATTATAGGAAGGCCTTGCAAACAATATTAGAATGCCAAGTTATTTGATTAAAAGTTGAGATATATTAAAACTAGTAATAGAAACTATCCAATATGCATGATATGAGGAACTAGTAGATAAGTAGATGTCACACTTCTAATTGTTTTCTTTAAACCCATATAACTTGTCGAATATTTTTAAGGCATTCATCATCACTATGGAAAAGCGACCATAACTTTTCTATAGTAATGATGGTGATAGTTAGAGATTATTTGCTAATGATTGGCAATGAAGTTGATCTTTTGACACTTCTCCTCTCTTATCTTTATTCCTAAAAAGCCTATGAGTATAGGTTTGAATTCCCTTAACTTTTTCTAAACCATAAGTTGCTTTTAGGGTAATTAATCCCCTTCACATTACAAAAATTGATGGATACAGGGTTAGATAGGGTTGTTCAGGACTTTTGACTTATTTTTTATTCTTATATCTTCTTCTAGTTAACTGTTTGAAATCTTAAGATACATGAAATATAAAGGCTTTGGTATCTCATCCTCTGTTTATTATTAATTGTAGTATATTTTATTTAGGGTGCTTTGATTCAAGCTACTTAATGTACTAGGTCTTCCATCATCTTACTTCATTTTCTTATCCCTAATTGGAGCTAAGGTTTTCTCTTGTTAGAAGAGTTAGAATACATACGTTCTTAATGGTGTCTTGAGGGGTAGGTGTTGGGACTGTTGGTACCTATATTTCAATTTCTTGGTTTTTAGCACTAGACTATCAAAGGATTGAGCAACCTTAACATTCAATCCCATAAGCTCTATGTAGTTTCCTCTTTTAAAAATCCTCCCTGATGGCTTCCAAATCTTGTTTTAATCAGCAAGTGAGGGCCTCCATTAATAGGTTACATAAATTGTATCCTTGAATAAAGTATCATCTGCACTAAGTCTATGCAGTGGTATAACGTCTAGGAGATCTCTACCATTACACATAGTTGGGAGTACCCTATTCGTTTTAAGGATGCTATTTATTCATTCATGCATATTAGAGAGCCTAAGTAACTGGTCAAGTGACTTTATCCTTTAATTGTATATTTAAAAGAAATGTCATATGCATTTATCCAAATTGGCACTTGTTTTTACTTTATACAATCAAATTTCATACCAGGTTTCCATAGTTGTAGATAGATATGCCTCTTATTGAGATGCCAAGGTCCCTCCTCTATTAATCTTTGGGTTGCATACATGGTAGAGAACTTGAACACGAACAAATTATATGCTATCAATAAGGTCTTTTTTGACCTTAAAGCTTTCCGTTGATTTAGCCTAATTATGAACCCATGAGAAAACCTATAATTGTTCTGTCCCATTTTATAGCTCCCTCTTTCAAAAATTCTAAAGGAGGAGCTATAATAGGAGCTCCTCCAGCTGAAAAAGGGAGGGGGCAATTGTTAAGCTTAGTAGAGGAAGACTTCCCAATCGTTTGGTTCGAGTTGAGGGTTGTTTTACTACCTTGGGTTGGGTTTTGGTTGTTCATAATAGAGCTAGGGATATAGTGTGTAGGGACTAGTTTTAGATGGGTTCTTAACTAGGAGTGCTTCAAAAGGGAGTAGAAGATGAGTAAAGGGACAAAGGTTCATGTCTTGACTGTTTAGAAATATATTCTAGATTTAGAGATTGAGTGCCTAAATGAGAGGAGTGAGAGTCACTAGAGGAGAGGTGGCATGGTTAGAGGAAGCTAAAAATGGAAAAGGATGGTAGATGGCTAAAAAGTTTCAAAAAATCGTTATTAAGAATGGTAAAATCTCAAGTGGAAGATTAATTAACACATGTAAGAAAAAAAGGAGAGAAAATTGGGAGCAAAAGTAGAAGAATGGGGAAAGAGCTAGAGATGGTATTCGAGATGAAGCAAAGAAAGCAAGCACAAGGAGAGTTGTAGTCAGCCAACACCTTCCAACAGACACATCAGCTATATGATTAGAAAGAAGTAAGAGCTTTTATCACTCAACGTTGCTATTGAACCAACCTCCAAATTGTACTTATTGTTTCTAATTAATAAATGAATCTCCAAATTGCATGATTAAAAGTCTCCTTGAAGATTGATAGTACTTTAGAGGCCTAAAATATAGATAGAATTTTATATTAATGAAATTATAAGATCAACATAATAACCAATCACTTGCAAAATTTGATTTTTACAAGTTAAAGTGCAAATATTACATTAAAGTCTGGTTAGTTGTATATTTAGTCCAAGGTACCTAGATGTAGGTTTCGCAAGTTAATAAGTTGGAACAACTTGAGAGAATGTGTTCGAAGTTAAATTGTTTCGGGAAGTTGAACGTGCCTCATTATTACATTACGTGTAGTGTGTTTTGATGTGTTGTGTGTTTTGCTTATTTTTCTTTTGCTTGAGGAAAAACAAGCGTTTAAGTGTGGGGATGTTGATAGCCATATACTATATAATGTTTTAATGGGTAGTTTAGTACTTGTTTAGTAGTTAAATTGAATTATTAATGCATGTTTAGGTTAAGTTTTGGTTACTTAGTTAGATATTTGTGTTTTAAGTGTTTTATGGGTTAAAGAACACTATTGAGCTTTAATTTGATGTTTTTGAGGTGTCGTGATGAGTTTGCTAGTGTTTCAGGGTAAGTATAAAAGAACAGAGGAGATTCGGAGAAAACCCGAAAGAGAGTCATGCAGAGAGCAAGATTAGGCGCCACAATCATGGCACTATGAGCCATGATCGTGGCCTGTGAGATAGATAACGCACCCCAACTTTCCAAACTTCATTTTTCAGGGACAGTTTGGACCTTTTGAGTAGGGGAAAATCCCTAAAGTTGCCCTAGTTGGAGGTTGCTATAAAAGGAAAAGAAAGAATAGAATAAAGTGAGCTTCACTTCTGCCACTTTTGGAAAATCCTATAGGAGAGAGAAAGAAAAGGGAAAAGGAAGAGGAAGAGGAAGAGGAAGAGGAAGAAGAGGACAAGAAGCGGGTCTTCCAACGCTGTTGACTTCCCAGATAAGTGAGTCTCCTGACACTGCTGCCTTTTAGATTATCCGTTCCAAGTTCTTCTACTTTCCATTTTCATTTTTGTTCATTAAATGTATAAGATTGGAATGGATTGTATGATGATGGATTTTGGATTGTTGATGATGTTCTAACTCTTCCTTTGAGATTTACTTAGATTTAATGCTAATATAGTCATTTTTGTGTTTTATTGATTGAATGTTGTGATTAATTATATTACTTACATATTTTGGTAATAAATCGAGAGGGTGAACTGGATAAAAATGATTGGATTGGGTTAATGAGAGTTAGGCTATCCAATCGACCACGTGATTAATCATATAAGCTATTGTGCAGAGAAAGATCCCGTGTAAGACTCGGTAGTTTAATAGAGGGATTAAGATCTAATTAGGTTTGTGAGTCTTTTGTTAATTGAGAGATTGCAATTTTCATAATTCAATTAGGGTTTATGATTTAAAGTTTAATAATTATAACTTGAGAGAGAGTAATCAAATCTACAATAGTCTAGAACCGACACCCTGTTAACAAATAAATGGATAAGTTAGCATTAATGATAGGGAACATCCCCTTTCTCATAACTTGGCAATTTCTCTTGGTTGATTTCCATTTTAACTTTTTGTGATGCTTAATTTTAATTTCTTTTTGTGTTAAATTTTTGAATTAATTTCTTGAAATTAATTTCTCGCATTTACTTCCTATTGCAAATTTTATTATCATTTTATTAATTTTTTGAGCCTTGGATAACATAGGATTAGATTAGTTCACCCTCCTCATCGGATTGACCCTTCGATTACTACAAATCACGACCCGTGCACTTGTAGTATTTGAATGCTATAAATTGTAAAAAAACAAAGGACCAATAGGAAGTTGAATGAAGAATTCAACATTTTTCCATAGAGGCTCAGGATGAGAGAATTGTGTATAAGATTCAAGACAATATTCTAACAACAGTTCTCTTATGGCTCCATATGGTGGAGATACCTATGTAAGCTCAAATACATTTTTGCTCTTTGTATACGAACTAAAATAAGCTTGATGCCTGAGGCTTGTGGGTATGATTTATAAAGGTGAGGCTTTACTATATACGTCCATGCCAATTAGAATGTCTAGGCCAGGTAGATGGCTTCCAAGAACTTTAGTCCACACTATATACCGAGGAAAGAATCGAATCCCGATCTTTCTCTTGGTGATAAGTCCGATCTTAAATGAATTACCATCAGTAGCAGTGAAATATTCGTCATGAGAAGTCCACGCTTCAGGAGGTAAAATAATGGGTTTCATGATTGTTCTATTTGATCCAGTATCCATAAACTTAATAGCCTTGATGGGTTTATCTTTTTTGTCCTATCGAACAAGTTGGATCTGGACATACAAACGAGAAACTTTAATTGGTTTACGATCTAGTTTCAGTCGTGTCTGACGTAACATGTACAGAGAAGAGGATGATTCTTCGTTATAAGAGGAGTCATCATTAGAGAAAGAAACAGAAACAATGAACTTTGTATCATCATTCATTTGTTTGTTTCTCAATAAGATCTTCTAGGTTATCAGAAGAATGAATAGGAATAATTAACTGAATTGATTCCAATAACTTGATATACTTTTTGCTTTTGTGAGGACACTTTCTTACAAAATGTCCTGGTTGTCCACGGAGAAAACATTTATCAATCTTTTGAGATTGAGGAGAATTTTGTTTAAAGAAAAAACAAATCTCTTTTTCTTCTTGTTCTTCCTGAAGGTTGTCTTGAAGGGTTTGTAGCCTTCCTTAGGAGGTATATGAGATTAATGCAACTCCTTGCTCTTATAGTAAAGCTTCCTGTGATGATGTTTTTTCTTGTTATCGCAATCACAGTCTTTCTTTTTTCTTGCATTTGATTTTCAAGTAAGGCTTATTACAAGCTTTTTGAAGGATAGGACTGCCTTTGATCATATTCTTGAAGAAAGCTTACTGATCATGGAGTCTATCAAAAGAGGATAAAGCAGGTTGATAAATTTCTCCAAAAGTAATGTATTTCATATTTCTGCATAAGGCTACGATGGTCCATTACAATTCTGGTTGCAATTCATCTGGCAAGGATAAGATGAATGTATAATGGAGATTCCCATCATTTGACCCATTGAGAAGATAATATCTTTCCTTCATACTTTGAAAATTCATCTGAAGATCACGTCGATCAAGTGAGCAACGTTTCATTTCAAAATATTCTTGACAAACGTGCTTGTCAAAGAGTTGCAAGTCATAAATGAATTCTTTGTGTATGATACCAAAAAGAATACTTACGGAAATGACTTGACTGTACTGTAATCATCTGTAGTTGTCAAGACTTTTCCACCATTCTCTAGGAGTACTAGTGAAGTGAGAGGTGAACTAAAAAAAATATCTTATAAAGGAGTACTAGTGAAGTGAGAGGTGAACTCAGAAAAAATCCTATCTAGCAATGCTCCTGCAACATCCCGTTACCTATGTTTAGGTTAAAATAGTGTTTATAAGAGGTTAATGAGAAATTAGAAAGGGTATTCATGCTTATGCAAAATGTGGAATACACATACACGAGAATATTGTTTTTTGCACATTAATATGATTGTATATGCATTCATTGACATTTTTCGGGTACAATTGATCTATAAATGTGAATTGTGTTTTAATATGTCTTGAATTTTGGTATGATTGGATTTCAAATAAAAAATTTGGAATTTAATGTTATGGATTGGGAAATTGATGGATTAGAATGTACATTTAGACTAGGATAAATGCCAAGTGGTAGAATAAATTGAAGCACGAAAAATTTGAATGATTTAGCCTATAATTGAGTGACATTTGGCATAGTTAAATTGGTCACAAATGGATTAGTAATTAATTGACAAATGGTTCAATCATTATGTGAAAAATGGGCTGGTAAGTTGATGACAAATGGCATAGTTGATTAATGGACAAGTGACCTAGTTAATTGGAGACATTTGGCAGCACCTATGCTTAATAAGTGCTGAAGATGCCATAAGACATATGGCCATTCCATTAGATAACACCTAACACATTAGGTGTAAGTTTCAGCAGGAGCAACTCTAGCTACAGTCATTTATCTTCTTCTTTCCTCTCACACACCACTGAAACACTCTTGCTTGCACCTCCCTATGTTTGTTTATGTTCATGTCTAATTGTTGCATCAATAATCAGTGCTTCACCCTTACAAAGTTAAGTAGAGAATCAGAATATATTTACCTTATTGTCCTAGCTAACATCCTTCCAAGTTCCTTCTTGAATGTGTGATGATTTTGCATGTTTGAAGTACTAATTTAGAGTGACTTTTGAGATGGGATTAGAACTAAACAAGTAAGTAAATGATTAGTGTTTATAGCTTGTTATGATAGATAAATGATGATGATGAATTAGGATGAAAATGTTGAGTGTGCTAAAATATTGTTACACTGGAATGATTTCACTGATCATGCTTCGGTATTTTGGCTATGTTTTGATTTGTAGATTTCCAAATGGTATGATTCTTAATTTAAATTGAACTAGAGACATTTGGGCACAATTTTTAAGAAGAAATTGAACTCTCCTTAAGGGTCTTGAAATTTAGCTTGAAATTGAGTTTTGGCTTAGGTTGTAGCACTACCTGTGACAGAAATCTTGTCCTGTTATTATCGAATAAACTGTATTGATGTAGGAAAAATCAGACAAAGTTGTCTTCACAAAATTTGTATCTTATTCTCTTACGTTTCAATTGGTATAAAGTTTGTATTTTTTGGATACTGGAATTGAGAGATATGAGTTGTACAACTTTGAGTGCATGATCATACACCAGCCAAAATTTCAAATGTACTCAGTTTGTAGTATATTGAGTATAACTTCTAGAATACTTAATCAAATTGTATGATCTTAGTATCATTAGAAACTTAAGACATGGAGAACAACTTTCTAGAAGGAAGTGCTATCAAATTACTTCACTTTCCTGATGAGAATAATCATGCAAAGTGGAACCGAAAGTGTATTTTTAGACAAATCTGGATTGATCAATTGAGTTTTGATATATGAATGAATATAGTGATAAGAATATTGATAAAGAACCCGGTATTGTCATGAACATACATTGTATGTATTTTGTATACACATATGTGCATAATTGTGTACGTGTATCATTGCGTAAAATAGTGATACGTGTATATATTGTATGATATAGAGGAGCACATTGAGCGCCACTATCCAGACATTGTCGGGACTTCAAGGCAATAAATATTTAGAGCGTACGGTGAGTAACCTTGATGTTCTCACTTAATATTTTTTATTATATATTATGTTCTGAATGTGGATGGTTTGTACTGATTCTAGACATGAAGGTCTGAAGATTCTGATTTATGAATGTGATATTGAAGTGTTGCTTGAATGTGAATTTGGTGAAAAAAATGTTTCTCAACATGTTTGTTGAATGCCAGACTAAGGTCCGATAGTAAATGGAAATGGGACTATAAATATGTTTGAATGGGATTGCGAATGGGAATGTTTGAAACAATGAATGATTTAATATGAATGAGATGCATTTCATACACAAATGCGTGATTAGATAATGATAGTTATGACATGAATAGCCACCGAATATGAGCTTAAAGCTCCGGAATGTGGTATAAAGCCAAAGCTTGATATGTACAATGAGCCTTACATCCGCAATGGGTAAGGGAAAATATCAATAAGCCCGGTATCCACAATGGATACGGGATAGTTTAGACACTCAATCACAACAATGTAATGATTGAAAATGAATCACTCGAACATTGCATATACACTTATTGAGTAGGTTTGACTGATTGAATTATAATGTGGACTTGTATTTTTAGGAAAATGGGTATGTGAAGTAAATGATATATGGTGCAATTTGCTAAATGAAAAGATGTGAAATTACCTGTTTATATGATTTGTTATGTGGTATGAATTGGGTGAACCATCGAGGATGGTTACATCATTGAGTTCGCAAAACTCATCGAAATTGCAACGTTGATTTTTTAGGTCTAAGAGAGGACACTAGTGAAAGGGAGACGCTACAAGAAGATTAATTCTTGTACTTTTATGAGGAAATGGCTTAAAGGTCAGTCAGCTGAGTCTGAAGGATTAGATAGAAGTTTTTGTAAAATTTCTTATGTAATGTACTTAGTTTTAGTACTGTATATATTCAGATGGTTTGTAAAGCAATAATGTAAGTTTGGTTTTTATGAAATGGAATGAGGAATGCAGTTTGGTTTTAAAATTTGGTGACTTTTATATAAAATAGATTTTGCCATGATTATGATGGATATGTGTTTGCTCTAACATCCCATTATTATAGGTTATGTACTGGAATGTCCACAGGGCGTTTCGGTATGTACCGTATGGTAGTGGGATGTTACATTTTCAGTATGAGAGCATGGTTGGCATCCATAGGGACATATAAGAATGTTAAACATGAAATATAGTGATAAATGTGGATGGTAACAAGAGTTATTGTTTATAATAGGTCATCCGACAAAGGTGATCAAGAAGGACACTCAGCTCATTTAGGATCAGAAAGAGCCAGTAGAGAGTCTTCTATACCTTGACCTGAGGTAATGCCTGCAAGAGTTCCTGAGAGAAAGGAAAGAAGGTACGATAGGCTATAAAAGCAGGGGGCCATGGACTTCTACGAAAGTATAGATCTTGTATAGGCCGAGGGATGCTTGGAGAGGACTGAGTGAGTATTTGATCAGATGGACTGTGAGTTAGACGAAAAGTTCTACTATATAGTTTCCTTACTGCAAGGCTCAACTTATCAATGGTGGAATACTGTTCTAGATAGTGCCACCAGGCCTTGCAATCTGAATTGGGGAGACTTTCCGAGGGCCTTTAGGGAGAACTATATGCCCAAGATCTACCTTGATAGAAATATGAAGGAATTTTTGGATTTGAAATATAACAGAATGTCAGTGGTAGATTATGAGATCAGATTTAATGAGCTGATGGGGTATGCTACTGCCTTGATTCCTACTGAGGAGGAGAAGTAGTTGAGATTTAAACACGGATTGAATATGGAAATTTGGACAAGGCTAGCAGTCACCAACCTGAGTAGTTTTCCTGAGCTCAGAGCAGCCTCGATCCGAATGGAACAATTGTTGAGAGATAATCAAAGTGAACACAGGAAAGAGTCTAAAATAAAGAGGCCCAGTCAAGTTCAGAGTGGTTATAGTAGGAAGTTTAATAAGTGTCAGAATAGATCATTTCAACCACCAGTTGGATCAAGACATTTGGGGTTCAGACAAAGGGGTAATTTTATACAGTCTGACAGTGAAAAGGGTTCAGTATCTGTAGCACCCCACACTCGCAAGACACGTACTCGACATCTATGGTGATATCCAAGTACGTACCCCGCAAGGGTGGCATGCTAGAACGATCATTCAGTCAAAATTCATTATAAAAATTTTTGATTCTTTAAAACAAGGTACACGTAAGCAGAAATCACTAATCAAATCGGGGCCATGTCATTTAAAAACATTTCCATTTACAAGTTACAATTATTACAAACATTAGTATTCAACAATAACTTGGGCCCATTTCAAGTACAAAATACTTACAATCATAAAGTCATTTCATTACCAAATCATTTACATACACTTTGTACAATTTTTGCAGAATACAATTCAAACATAAAATCACTGAAGACATATGCAGATGAAAACTGATCCCGACCCCTAACTCATGCTCATTTGCAGTGGCTGAACTCCAATTGGTCTAATTGGATAACTCCTCTGAACCTAAAAAGCCACATTACAATTTTTGATGAGTTTTGCAACTCAATGAGTGAACCATCATTGATGATTTCATCGGATTACATGCAACATCACATATATCACAGATATTCATTCAGAACATATAATTATTTTTCAGACACTCATATAACATGGCATAACATCTGGTCACTCATTACAGCTTTGTAAATCATTCATGAATTTCAATCTTATATGAATTCTATATGCATGAGACTCACATTCGTTTTTTATTGTTGTGACTGAGTGCCTATCACATACTTATACAAATACTGGCCTATAGGACTCAGTCAGAACGAAATCACGGAGCATAGCTCTACGTGCACACACATATATCACGGAGCAAAGCTCTACGTGCAGAACATATATCACGGAGCAAAGCTCTACGTGGAAGCGCTTCATACTGGCTACTCAAATCACAACGCCTTTATCTGAGCATGCATTTATGAAATGCTTCAAATACTAATTATGCCATATTAGACAATCACATATTATATTCAATCAGAAACTCATAATCATCGAACCTAAGTCTGGCATTCAACATTCGTTGAGAATTCACATATGATATTCAATCAGAAACTCATAATCATCGGACCTAAGTTTGGCATTCAACATTCGTTGAGAATTCGCATATCATAAAGGATTTCAAATCAAATCAGTGTTACGCCTTTATCTGAGCATGCATTTATGAAATGCATCAAATACTAATTATGCCATATTAGAAAATCACATATTATATTCAATCAGAAACTCATAATCATCGGACCTAAGTCCGGCATTCAACATTCGATAAGAATTCACATAACATTCAGAATTTCATAGAAATCAAAGCCATAATCAAAGCACTTCTAATACATTCCCGAATATTGATCTCCTCGGACAATTTAAAGTCCGGAATTCATAAACAAATCGCAAACAGTTTAATAATGTTGGAAGTATAAACAAATCAAATCAGATTAATCCTAGGAAATCATCTAGGTTGACTCACAGTACGCTCCAATAAGCTATTGCCTAGATGTTCTGGCAATGTCTGACTGGCATCTGATGTGCTCCTCTAAAACATACAAAACACATTCACAAATATCACATTTTTGGACAAACGTACAAGTGTTCTTTTATGCACATTAATGTATGGAATTTATGCAAAATGTATGTTCAATGACAATTCCGGGGTACTCTATTGCTATCCTTATCAAAATTCATTCAAATATCAAATCCCTCATTAATACCATGTATAATTACAACTAGATCACAACAAAACAATGTCAAACAATTTCATAACTTCATTGACCACTTCAGATTTTTCCTCTAATACATATACGGGTCAACTTTCCATACTAATTTTGATAAGGTAAATGACCAAATTTGTAGCGCCCCTTACCGTAGGGTACACACCGGGACGCCCGTAGGTCATTCCAGTACATATCCTATGATAAGAGAGAACTACAGACAAACATCATTATACTCCACATGGCATCACAATAATAAAACATTAATATTAAATTGCAACTTTTTAAAACCAAACTTTTTCCGTTTCATTTCATCAAACTCAGTACTTTACACAACTGTCATTCTGTCTCATTTGTCCATAATGTCTAAAATCTAATACACACTGCTACATAAAAATACATCAATCCTAACTAGGTCATCCAAAATCTCAACTGACCGACCTGTGAGCCATAACCTCTCTCGCCAAAATGATCTACACGGTTCGATCAGTCTTTCTGGAGCTACAGTCTACTCTCGATCCTGAAAATAGGTTGCAATTTTGGGTGAGTTTGCGAACTCAGTGAGGAACCATCATCGATGGTTTGCCCAAGTCATGCAGCACACAAGAAAATCATAGTTTAGTTCACAATAACACAGTCAGAAGTACGATATCATTATACACAAGCAAACCATAATTGTACAAGGCACTCTTGCCTTTTTCCCATTTAAAGTATTCAGTCAAATATGCATGCAATGCACATGTGACACTTTCTCATTTTTATTACAGTGTTGTGACTGAGTGCCTGAAATGTTCCATAGAAACAGTAGACGCGTCTCAGGAGTAGGAGAGCCCTCTGGGTATGCACTACCTCCCTTCGAGCTCGAGGCCCTTTTTCAGTATCGGTGGCTACTATGGTCACAACTGTTATTATCAGTTCATGCATTTGTGTATGAAATGCATATGCCCAATTTAGCAGTCAATGCATCACAGTCTTTGTCACCTCAGAGGCAAAATAATTGATCACGTTAATAGCAAGCAATTTCGCAATTATCACATCAAGAACACTTCTATGTCAGATCTCCCAATTCATCAGACCATCTGTCCGGAATCCAGTCAGAATCAAACACAATCATTAATCCCACCGTTATCTCCACAGAGAATATATAGTAATTGAGTGAAAGTCATCTCAGTCACTCACCTCTAACTTCCGAGATAATGCCGGGAAATCTCTGCAACGTCGGTTGGTCGACACTCCAAATGTGCCTCTATAATGATCAAAGAGTAGCAATATTATCAATTGTCCAATCAAAACTGTTTAATGATGCACATGTAGCAATTAAGATGTGTACAATGCATGTCCATGATATTCTCGACCATAATCCAAATTGTTTTCATCACAAAATTTTGTTTAAAAATTAGAAATCGAACGGCATCGAAATCACTAAATTCGGACCCCTATAGGTCCAAAAAGTAATAAAACAATGACCAGAAAACAATTACCCGGACCCATGTCAATTTCAACTCCAAAAATTTCCAATTTCTCATAAAATTAAATTAAACATTCCACGACTCCGATGCCTTGAGAATCAGGTCAATCGGATGTCGGATGAAACAGATATAAGCAAAAGAAGACATAACCACATAAAAATATAAAAATCCAAGTGCTGCCTCGCGATCGCGAGAAGCGTTGTCCCAGATCGCGAGGCGAGTGCTTGCCCCAATTAAGCCGCTTGCGATTATGACCCGGCACGCGATCGCGAGTTCACCAAATAAATGGCCATTTAGCAGCTGCGACGGCTCGTACTCGCGAGTCGCCGAAAAAGTCCATCTCGCGATCGCGAGATGCCTCGCTATCGCGAGGTTCTGCCTTCTTCTCCCCTTTCCCTTTTTCCGAATTTTAAACTTGTGTATCTCTTTGCACACCTATCAGAAAATTATAAACCATATCTCGTTGGAAAGATCATGCAAAACTCTACAAGTTTCATGTAGCATACAAAAATCAATTTCACACCTAAGGGTGTCAAAAATACACTCAAAGTTACTGCCTTCACAATGCCTCCCAAAACAGTGCAATATATTGCAAAATCCATAATTTCCCATTCCCTTTGCTAAAAATTACAAGATTTATGCCAAATGAAATATTAGAATATGTCCTACAACTTTCATGAACAACATGGAACCAAATTCAATTGCTAAATAGGTCAAAAAATTCAATTAACAATTCTGCCCCTACATTTGACCTGAACAGTACAACAATTTTCTAAAAATCATAACTCCTTGCTCTAATGTCAAAAAATTATCTACCTTATATCACTGGAAAGATCAGACAACATACTTCAATTTTCATGAAGGGCTTAAAAGCCAATTTCACTTCTAACTAGGTCAATTTCTTCCATGAAGGTGGCTGTCCTGTTGACTAGCACATTACCTAACTTAAGTCCAGTCTTTGAAAATTCATAACTCCCAATTCTGACATCCAAAATTAACATGCTATATCTCATTTTCAAGCTAATTTCTTCCTCTACAACTTTCCAGAAGATCACTTGAGCCAATTCGAATCACAAAAATCTCTAATTTAGCTTCCAATCACAATACTCACAAACCTACATTTAGGGCTAGGTTCCAACAAAATGTACATAACCAGCCAACCTTCAACAAGTCATAACTCCCAACATACATATCGAAAAATTGCATAATCAGTGGCAATGGAAAGATAACAAGATAGGATTCAACTTTCATGAAGACCAATTCCACAAAGTCACCCTAAATCCATCTAGAAAAATGCATCAAAGTTTCAGATCACCAAGCTCGGGTACTATTCACACAGCTCCTATACTTCACTTTTAAAGCACAATTCAATACTCTTCTAATCACAATTGGATAGAACTTCCTTCATATAAAATGTAGCCAAATGTCTCAATTTTAATTTAGGACAAACCTCACCTCAATTGCTCAAGCACACAACTAGTTATAGCAAAAACACTAATCCATGTGCAAGGTGAAATTTCCAGCTTTAATACTCAATCCCATTCCTATCATTCAAATTCCAATTCTAGTTCAATGAGCATACCAATTAGACAAGAAATCAGTCCCTACATCATCACTACTTTCACTTGGAATAACAATCACAAACTGGCAGCACCAAACTCTTAATTTTTTTTCAAATGCCAATTCTACCATTGTCTAGAGGTTAAAGGTCTCCTGCTTGATTCAATCGGGTTTGCTTCAGAAAGGAACCAACAGACGCGAGAATTTAGATGACAGGTCTCCAAAAAAAGTTGTGATGTGTTGTCTTCATCAAAAGTGAATATTGGGGTTATCTCCATAGCAAAGACTTGATTATAAGAGTAAGAAAAGGCTATTGGGAGTGTATATGTATATTATGATGATGTAAAGTATCCAACTATTTAAGAGGATTTCAGGAAATCGAGGAAACACTCTTGTTACGATGAGGTGAAATTCGATCTACATCATAACCTGTATAAATATGTCCTAGAATCACAGATTATGTTTGATGAGGGGGATTTCCAACATAGGAAGTTATATTTGTCGATAAATTGAACTGTGGAAAGCAATAGGTATGAATGAACAAACATTAGAATGAGGCAATGTGGAATCACTGGGCAATTTTAAATTCGTTGAGAAAAAGGAAATTCAAAAAAAAATTTGAGAATAGCATGTGAAAATACTGTTGTACTGAGGAATTAGTTATTCAAGGAATGAAGCATAATGAGTTTAAGGTGATCTTTATTGGAGGTAACCATACCGCGATAGAATTATGATGTTAAAGGTTAATGTGAGCCAAGCACAATGATATCAATGGGTGACTATGCCTATATGGACAAGGGAAGGTGAAATTTTGAATATTTGGACAATAAGTAAGCCACGTCAGTGATAACTGAAAACACAATGCTCATAGTGTTTGATATGCCATTCAGATTTGGAGAGTTTGCATCTAAGACAATAGAGGTTCCCAAATCGAGCTCAAGAGGAAATTAATTGTATGAGCTTCTTGAGCTAAATTTAGATTCATGACTTGTTACTTATAATAGTTGGTGTAAAGGTTTGGAACCATGATGTGTGACGAAACCTATTGGAGAGATATATGCATAGACAGATTGGTAAAGATTGAATTGGAAAGGATTGACGAGATTGTGCAGAGGAACCTATCCGAATAAAGCTAATGTCATAACTAACTACATCGGATAGAATACTCCATAGTGGAGTACCCCATATGTGGATATTAGGCTACGCAAAGTGATAAAGAGGGTATAGTGATGAGTCAAAATAGAGCAATCAGGAAATCATAGGTTATGGAGAAATAACACCAGTTTTGTAAACATGGAATTAAGCAAGCCCAAAGTGAAAAAAAATGGAAAAAAAATAATGGAATAAAGTATATGTCCTAGCTGTTAAAGAGAGGTCTTAATAAGTGTACCTCAACAGACGAATTGGTGGTTAAGAATAGCGAACTGAGTGATACTATGTTTGAGTTTCTCGTAATCTTGTTTATTGGAGACAAGTATAAAGCGTATATATACCTCGGGAGTGCTTCAGCATATAAGATGAATGGATAGTATCATAACCGTGATTCTGATAATACCACTGGAATATTCCATAAGGCGTTAGATAGAGAAAAAAAAGGAATCGCTCACCTTATATTGAAATGGAGAGGGCTTAAAGGAATGATTAAAAGTCAGAACAAAATTGGAATACCGTTAGTGAGTGAAATGAATATGGAAGTAAAAATATGCTTGACACAACCATATAAAACTGTGGCAATAATAGGGCTATGGATTTGGGAGTAAGTATTACTCCTAAAAGCAGGATTAAATTCATTCAGTGTTATACGGATATGTTTAGGAATCTTGTTATGATTCGATATATGTATTGTCGAGAGACTGGAAGTGAAAATGTGAACAATCTGAAACTCATTTAGGATATCAAATGTGGTCTTAGGGAAGAAAAACAGTGAGTGGTAAAGTGAGGTAAGAAATGGAGAAGTGTATACGATAATAGTACCCCTACCTTCTCTAGGATCAAAAAGGAAATTTCGGGGACGGAATTTTTATTAGGAGGGGGGAGTTGTAACATCCCACCCCCAATGGGAAGGGTAAAATAGTAATTGGAAAAGGGTCAAGAGTGATTGAGATTAATTGAAATTTTCATGCGTATCCTTATATATGCGAATAGTGAAAATCTGCACATGAAAAGAACTGTACATGCATTCGTGATATTTCCCGGTAGAGGTGCCTAACTGTGATTTTGTTGTGAAAAATAAGAATTAATGCTTGAAAAATGAAATTGGAGTGATTTTTATGTGTTTTATATTTTTAGGAAATATTAGGAATTTTTCTGGACTTTTTCGAAGAAAATTTCTGAACAGGAAAAATTGCCAAGTGACGAACCGACTGGTTTTCGGTAGTGAAAATTTGTCTAATGGTACTGGAACATGGGGTACATTATTTTGGGATCGAAATTGGGACCCTTGAAAATAAATTGAAGATTTAATTGCTATTAGGATCTTTTTATTAAAGATTATTCAAAGATTTTAATTGATTTTGTCTTTTCTCATTAAAACGACAAGTGTCTTCACCCATTTAATGCCTTTGTCTTTTTCCTTTCATTCACGATCCTTCTTGATGTTGGATAAGTGCATTGTGTTTGTGAATAATACAAATATTGCTTATTTCCCTCATCCATCCGAAACCTTCATCTTCTTCTTCCTTGGTTTTTCCTTTGGCTTTAGCTAAATTGCTACTTTCCTCCACCTTAAGTGCTTCCCTTTCATACTTGCAAGCTTAAATCTCCTATTTTCCTTACTATGATGGTGATTGTGTATGTGGAGTGAAGTAAGAAAGTGAAGTAGTTGGAAAATTGAAGA
>JANVCL010000007.1:17135808-17174402 GCA_026546855.1 Erythroxylum incrassatum | reverse complement strand
TATAATAATATGTCATATAGATTATTTAATAAATTATCTCATAATAAATTAAATAATCATAAACGGGAAATATTACACTCGTAAGAGTGTGACCACATAGGTTCATCACTAAGTCGGTAATAATTAATCAAATTAATTACTAATCAAAGTTGGCGTCTAACAACATTCCTCAACGACTGGATAGTATAAAGTAATAACTTTACACAGATGGAACCTGGTTAAGGATAATGTATAATTACCTTCTATCATTACAGCTCCAGATTATCCTAAGGTATGGTTTAACTGTCAAACTTTATTAGATAACCAACTATGTTACATGTTGATCATTAATGATTGATGAATGACTTAAAAAACTCCTTTCCTCACTCATTCAATTGCCCCCCGCTAAGGTCTTGAAACAACCATTAAGATCAATAACAACATAGAGTTCAAACTCATTACCCAGAGTCGATAGATTCCATCTTGACTCACCACTAATCAGATAGGTACTTAATTACATCTAATGATCGTTCAGCTAGCATTTTTACACACTAGGTGTCTGACATCAAAATATAATAAGTGACCTATTAATTACTATGATGATCTCAGGTCAAAGAAAAAATATATATTTAAATCCTTATGAGAATACCCCACTTGACAGTTTATAGATAATATTAACCATTGAGAATTTTCAGTTTGGTCAATTCAATGATAATATCTCTATATGCATCATCTATATATGTAACTTAGTAAATGAGATCTACTAATACCTATCCAATAGATACTACTACATATATATTGATATAACCGGATCATTAAAATCCTTATTTGATGATCTTATGATCAAGAACATTTTTATATTAAACCCTCAAGACTTGATTCTCATTATCATAATCTCCATTATGATAGCAAATGTATAAATTTATTCAAGGACATATCATATTAGAATAATAAGCAATAAACGTAATATAATAATAAAATCATTTGTCATGTTATTAATCAAAATTAATAATCAAAAAATTAAAGTGTTCAATTTATTATATAACGATTACGTCATGGGTATAATTCCAACATTATTTGCCCTAAATTTTAGAAGTGAATAACTGTATTTTTCCCCCTCATTTCTCCTTAAAAGGAAACAAACAAAATGGTACAATTGAATGATGTTTTATTTTCTTCGAAAAGAAACAAAAATAAAAGAGAACAAGAACTTGCTGCAATTGAAAATTTTCTTAGAATTAAGGCCAGAGTAGTCAATGGAGACAGCTCGAAGCTCTGGGGTAACCCTTTTGTCAATTCTTCTTGGCATTTCATAGCATTTTGCCTATTTTAGGAAGGAAACATGAACGTTCGGTAATGAACAGTGATGCGGCGGCCATTGAATCTCCTACATTGAACCAAGTGTACTTAAGTCTACGCGATTTGTGTTCCCTTTTGACATTCTTCGACGGCATATATGTTCCCATGCAAAAGTGACAAGAGGATATGGCCGTGCATGGGCTCTCAAGTGTTGGAGACAGCTGAGATGATGATGACAATGGTATCATAGTAAGCTCGTTGGCTTCTTTAGTACTTTTGGACGAATGGTTCAATGACCTTTCTCATTTTGTCTTAGGAAGAATCTGGTATTGAAAACTATGTTTGAATTTATGTATGTTTCATTAAGTCCTTTTGGGTTTGCTTAAGAATATTATCGTCTTACAATCTTATAGGGCGATAAGATCTAAGAAACATATTTATAACATTATTATTCGCATTTTCTATTTTGCTTTACCCTCGTGCCCTATTTCTGATGACTGCACTCGTGGGTGACAGTTTCTTATGTCTTAAGACAGTAAGGCTTGTAATTCAAAGGACTGTGTACCACTTGGCCCAAATGTAATGGCATACTTCAAGTTGTACGACTTTATTGAGAAGGGGCTTTTAACTTGGGCAACACAGATAGACATATGGATAATATTAGGTTGGAACGGAACCTCCCATTCAATTGGAAAAAAGAGAAATTTCCAAAAGTGGTCACCGAATGCCCATCAATCAAGTTCCATAACCTCAAAGTGTGGATGTCAAGAGACGAGCGTGGCAACTTGGTAAAGCTACACACCACCGCCAACACCCATCGCTTGCCTCATCCATCCTCCCTCCCTCCGCTCCACAAACCTTATTTTTCTCATCGACCGTGCCTAATGATAATTTAAGAGCAACAGAAGAGGCATCGACTCATTGCATAGAAGCAGTCAAATGGCTTTATTTGCACATAAAATTGAAAAAAAAAAAAGGCTTGTTCGGAACGTTTTCTACAATAGCATGGTTCAGAACAAGTCTTAGTGTTCTCTTCTTTAAGTGATACAGAGACATAACATAAATACAAGTATAAAAGGAGAGATGTTGTGGCTGAGAGAAGTGGAAGTTGGAGTTATAGATAGTTGAGACTTGTGAGATAATAAAAGAGTATACGTACACGCGCCTCTCTTTCTCTTCTTCTCTGCTTCTTCTTCTTCTCAGTATAATTAACACTATATCTCTCTCGCACTTTTACTCTCTTCATTTTTGCTTGCGATGCTTGGTGACGAAGGAACGCCCTCGTCCTCCGCCGTCAATATGGAAGGCATTAACGATGTTGAGGATTATATATTGGTGAGCTTTTTCTGGAAAATCCTAGACCCTTTGTTTTTGCTTTATATAAAGGCCGGGTTCTCTTTTCTTAATCCTTGGCCTATGATCATCTTTTGTGGTGTGATTGGTTATATTACAGAAACATGTGATTGTGGGTTGTCCTCTTGAAATTGGCTTGGCAATTGTTAAAATGGAGTCTTTTGTTTTTTATGATAACGAAATGGTGCAGGTCAATGAAGGGGATGGTTCATTGCCATGGGACAGGTTTAGTCTTGTATTTGAGCTGGTGCAGAATGGAAACAAGGCATTCCGCGAGAACCGTTTTGAGGAGGCAAGCTTCTTGTCCTTTTTTTCCCCCTTAATTTTAATGCTCCATTTCACTACTGAAGTTGCATGTTAAATTATTGTGCTGCTAATTTTCTGGAATGAAAAATAGGAGGGTACTAGTTGAAAATGATAGGAGGTTAATCATGATAAGCTAATTATTAAGAACTTGTTGGTTGATTGTAGGTATGATGTCGTATATCATTGTCTTTTCATGGCTTGAATATATTTGCTGATTGGTTAAGTGGGATGTTCAGGCAATCAATTGTTATTCAAGAGCCAACAACATGAAACCGGGTGATGTCATCATTCTTTCTAATAGAAGTGCCGCTTATATCAGGTCAGCTTGGATATGATAAACTATATTCTCTGTTGTTTATTTCCAGTTAATCTTAGTTTTAGTCATCTTGATGTGCTTTATGTGATGAATCTTTTCCTTCAACTAGGATTAGCCAATATCTGAAACAGAGACCTGCATCTGCTTCTGAAGATCGACCATTAAATGGGCTGGATCCTACTATACATGCTGAAGTATGTCCCTGTTCTCCTAATGTTGTGAAATAAATATTATCTCATTATTCTATAAAATTTGTATTCTCTCTAAGAGCAGAATTCATGACTCTTCAGCTAGCACTAAAGGATGCTGAAAAAGTTATGAGTATCAGAAGCAATTTAGTCAATTCTTACATCCTAAAGGCCAATGCACTCATCATGGTAAGAACAATTGAAACTTTCTCTTTCTTGTAGAGATTGCCTGGTGGTAGTCTGTTTAGTGGGTAGTTTATAAACATTTTTGACATGCCAACATCTTATTTGCGATGAATTGGCAGTTGGAAAAATATGAATTGGCCTGGGATCTAATTCTTTCTGGCCTTCAGCTTGATCCTTTTAGGTACCGAGTACTTGCACATTTTCCTCGTAGTCTCTTTGATAGTATGATGCAAAATTTACTGGTTCTTGTTCCTATTCTAGCTTAAGTCTATTCATCTGCTTTTACTGAGTATTCTGGTGATGTGTAGCAATCCTCTTCAGGCTTCTCTTCACAATTTGGGGAAAAAGGTACCCAGAACAACCCCAAGAAATGTCAGGAAACCAGAACGCAGTGATGATTTTGATTGCACACTCTGTCTGAAGTTATTATATGAACCTGTTACAACTCCATGTGGGCATTCTTTCTGTCGTGCATGTCTTTTTCAGTCAATGGATCGTGGTCAGTCTTTTTGCTGTTCTCACAAGATCTTGAGCAACAACGCTTGCATCTTATCTATTCTTTCCTAACTGATTTTGAATCGAAAACTAGGTAACAAATGTCCATTATGCCGCACAGTTCTCTTTGTCAGTCCTAGAACATGTGCAGTCAGGTGAGTTATTTATCTGGCAGTAGTACATTCTATCTTGCTATTTGGAGATTGATACGGGAAGGGGACTGTGTGCTTATATATACAGTTTGAATTGCCAATTAAACTTATGCTGTGGTTCTGGAATATCTGTCCTTTCTGCTTTCTGGTAGATGTAGAGTATCCTATTCACCAGAGTCTATAAGCCTACAGTTGTTCAAATAATCCAGTTGAGGTAGATATTTTTCTTGCGCAAAGAAGTTGATTAAATTATACAAAATTTGTTGGATGGAACAGGGTGGAAAGTCCCCTGGAAGTTTATACAATTATCTTTGTTGGATTAAACAAGAATGTTAATGACCCCATTTTGAGGAAGTTCTATTGTTACATATTCTGTGTGGGAATCATAAAGAAACTTCACCTTTGGCTATAACTCATCCAGGCTATGCGAAGGAAAGCCAGATTCTCTTCCTTATGTTACTCTCGTTTCTATTCTTTGGTGTTCACAATATCTTTATAGGCATCCAAAAATACTGGAAAAATTGATCGATTTGAGTTGCACTGCTACATGTATATAGTGCTTGGTGTATGTAGTAGGCCAGTGGAAACAGAGTGCTTATTTACTCTTTGAAGCTACAATATTCAGTGATTGTAACACTCTCGTACTCCAGCAATTGTATAGAATACAGTGACATGTTGTCTCTGTTTGGTACCCTCATTTTCTTCTGAATTCTGCCATTTACATTAACTTTGCTGCAGACTAAGGTAAATAGAAAATCTAGAACTTTCCCTACCCTATTACACCAAAGCTGCAACATCTCATAGTGTATAAGTAGTACAAGGCTATTTCAAGACAGTAGTTTATGTTTTCTTCATTTATTGACATTATTTTGGGGTCTTAACAGTGTGACACTTAAAAGCATTATACAAAGACACTTTGCGGAGGAATATGCTGAAAGGAAATCAGAGCACGAGAGCCTGACACAGCTTGGTGTTGATTTAATCCCACTGTTCGTCATGGATGTTGTCATCCCATGTCAGAAGTTTCCGCTCCACATATTTGAACCTCGGTACAGACTGATGGTGAGTTGTTTTATTGCTCGTAACTGGGAAGAAGGAAATAGTTGGATCATTCAGTATGCATGTAGACTCTGGATTCCAAGCATAAATGATCTAAATTCTTATTTCCTCTCATGATGATGGCGCAATTATAATTTAATGTCTATTAAAACAGGATCCAACTTGTCTGCAATGCTACAACTTCAATTTTGTAACAGATACTATCAACCTCAGTCAACACCTTTTTGAGCAAGACTGTCATAGTTTATGTTTTGCACTAATGAAGATACTGATATATTTGGAAGATGCATGGACCTTAGAGAGGAATTGCAAGAAAATAGGTCTTTTCCTCTGGAAAACCCTTGTGTTTGGACAAACTGTGTTTTCCATACATTTGCTAGAGTTTAGAATCATAAAGTCTAATGGATAATGGTGCACATTTAATTGCGATGATTTAAGGCGTTATAGCAAAAAATGAACATATGATACATATTTCACTATCAAGGAAATGAGGAAAGACGTTGTGTCGTGTGGAATTGATTGATTATGTGCGTAAATCTTGAGATCAACTTTTTAGCATAGAGGTTTTGTAATACCTCCATTACTGTTTTCCCTTCCAGTGCAGACATTGCCCTTTATGGTCTATTTTAATTGACAGGTGAGGAGGATCATGGAAGGAAATCACCGGATGGGAATGGTAGATTGTTGACACTGCACCTTTTCTTCCCTGATTTTCTCCTTATAGTTTACTGGGTCAACACGAAGTCCCCTACTATTGGTTTTCATGGTTCTCCTATGAATTTTGTAGGTTGTCATTGATTCAAATACAGGGTCAATAGCTGACTTTGCTTGTGAAGTGGAGATCACAGAGTAGGTCTTGGCTTCACATTTCTCTGTTCAAGTTTTATTTTAGTTATCTTTGTAGGGTGCTTTTCTTGAGCTAGACTTTTATCTTAATTTCTTCGAATTATATAATTCTTAACATTTCAGGTGTGAGCCATTTCCAGATGGAAGATTTTATCTAGAGGCAAGCAACTCATTTTACTTCAATATGTTCTGTTCATCATTCATTTTGAATTGTAGCACTTTGGCTTACTGTTAGCATGGTTTTTTTGGCCTACCTTTTGGTGTAGATTGAAAGTCGTCGTAGGTTTCGCATCCTTCGGTCTTGGGATCAGGATGGGTAGGCTTGATCATCTTCTGAGTACTTCCGTTTCTGTTATCTTAATGCTCATTGAGTTAAGTCTTACTACTTTGTTTTGCTAGTTGACTACAATTGCTTCTATTGCTTAATACAGATACCGTATGGCAGATATTGAATGGGTGCAGGATTATCTACCAGAACGATCAGAAGTGAGAGAGGAAGTATGTCTCATTCTGATCATGTGTTTTTGTCTGTTGTCAATTTTTTTCCTTTTCCAATTTGTCCTGAATCTTCTAATTGCAAAATTATGAACAAATAAAATATAGAAATTTTAGCACAAGAATTGTTTTACTGACTTGTCTTATTATATCTTGGGCGAGTTAGTTATTAAATTGATCCTCTTAAAGAGTACTTCGTTTTGTTGTTAAAGATTTACCTATTTCCTAGTCAGTGTTATACATTAAATCTATTATAGGCTGACTGCGATTTTGCATTTGTGAAAGGTGTTGAAAATCAACAATTTACTTAATTATATGCTAGAATTAATTCTTAATTCTTTCAGTTAGAGGAATGTACAAATAATGCGGCCGAATTTGCTCGATCGTGGTTGAGAAAGGCAAAGGAAGCTGCAAGACAAGGTAAATGTATACGATGATGTAAATTCTATTACTGTTTTTGGTCAGTTTTTTGGTGTCTGTTAATTACCAATATTCTAACTCATCTTTTGGAACATCTAGCCAGTTATTTGAAACTTTTTCCATTTTGGTTATCCGAAGTGACAAGGAAACACAATAGACTAATGATAAGGATTATCAATATGTAGATTAAAACTATTTTTACTTTAGCAAACTGTAAGGACCACAATTTTGTGATCGCATTAACCAGAAAAATTATCTTTGAGATAGAAGTTGGAAATTTCTATTTTTCAGTTGTTTCCTATCTCAGTTCATATGACCATTGTTAGGAATAATGCTTGTTAAGCTTTCCTAGTGTTGCTAAAGAAGCAAATTTATATGTTTGTCCATTGTAAAACTCAAATTTCACCCTGTGAGTGCCTTTTCATATATCAGTCCATAATCTAGTTGCAGTAGAATAAGCCATTCACATTGATAAGCCTCATATGTATAAATAAAGATTTGTAGCCTCCTATATCAAAAACCTTAAAATTACATAACCATGCTGCGACACTAGAGCATTTCGTTTTAACCATCTTAATATGATGAAATTCATGAAATTGGCCTGATAACTAGCAGTTTTACTGGCTGTGGTAATTGAATATTTAAACTAGTCAAATTTGAAGTGGTTAACGCTATGACTTGGCAAGTACCACCCTAGTTATATTGGTGGACAATTTAGTCATGCTGATGGGTTCATTCATTGTTTGCTGCGTAGTAAACAATTGCATATTCAGATATACTTCAAGTCATTTATATTTGTGGTTTTTGTAAATGAAGAGAGTTTGGATTTATAACTAGTACAAACAGTGAAGGTCTTTGGTGTCTCGACATCTATCCAGATGCAAGTGGAAAGTTGAGTCCTCTTTCAGTTCAAATTGGAGTGCGAAATTTTTGTCATGCAAATTTTTCTCAGTGACTGGTAGATAAAAGCATAAGTGCTCTGGTATTAGGAGAGTGTGTAGTTTGACATGATATTAATGGTCTCCTACATATTCTCATATTTTGTATCTTATTGATGCGCCTGCTAATACTCGAGTCGTAATGCAGATCGAAGAAGATTGGAAAAACTACTTAATGTGGAGTCAATGATGCCAACACAACAGAATCCAGAACTTTTCAGCTTCTGGGTATGATTACTTATTAGCAATCGGCGTGTAGGATATGACATTGAATTTGTGTGATTACTTATTTATGCTCTTCAACAGCTCGCATCCATATCTGACCGAAGACCTTATGAAAGATTGGAGCTCCTACGCATGAGGGATACAGCAGAGGTACACAGTCCCTCTTATATACCTTGAAGGATTAGCAGAATATTACTGCTTGTACTTTGTTTATTTACCAGTTTCCTAATATCCATTTGATTTACTCTCTTTAGATTCCAGTCTTCCTCTTTCTGTGAAGCCCGTAGTTATCCACATAAGATAATTTCCAAGTATGAGCTCGTATGTTTTCTGGATCTCCTTGAGAGCTTCTAAACTAATAGTTAGTATATGAATATCTTGAGGTGGGGAATATAGTTGAACATCCTGGTTTTGGACTGGAACCCAGTTCTGAGAGTTGCTCATACTTCTAACGTTTGTGGTCTAGAAGGTATTATTTAGGCGAATTTTTGTATAATACATGAGGTAATTTTCCCCCGTCCACCATAACCAAACCTTATTCCACCCCAGGTGTGGATTTGAATTGAGGAACTCTTGGTCGCTACTCAAGGGTGCCAACCATTAGGCTCCCTGCTCAGCCTGGGGATTGCTCATACTTTGCTAGCTGTTCCAAACAATGATTCTATTTTTTTCTTTTGACAGAGGATACGACGAGGCCTGATATATCTCAGAGCGGCAGAACAGGGCCGCAGGATGCAATGACAGTAGCTGTAACTCGTAACTTGCTTCCTGTCAAGTTCTATTGTTTTTAATCTATTGCAGAAAATTTTCAAATATATCCAAAATCAATATTCTTTGATCCACATCACCGTGGATGCTATTCTTTTTTGTAGCAATTATCTTATTTGTAGTCTATCAACACGAGAAGCAATATTAAACTTTTATGGAGATCTTGAATAACAATAGGAAAAATGGTACGGAAGCTGATTCCATTCAAAAAATGTTACCTTGTTGCTAATTTTCCTGCAAGTGCATGGGATGCGGAGCTTTAAGGCTAAAGAATTTGAAACCTAAACTTTGGGTAGAGCATGAAGAAGAAATCTCAACCCGAATGAACTACTAATTAATTATATCAAAAGAACCGCATATAATAACGTTAATTTGAATATAAGAATAGAAATTATAAAAATTACATTCTTGATGCAATTCCTTTATAAAAATTCATTATTCATCCAATTTAACTTTAAACAATGTTTATTACGATGTATTTATACCTCTTGAAAAAAAAGAAGTCCTAATTATGTAAAAGATCTTTAAACATGAGCCAACAAATTCTACCGCAGGAGCTTACGATAATGGGATTTGCTTTCACCATATCTTTTTATACTTTGTGCGGAAGGTTTATTCGCCATTCTTTCTAAATATCAAGCACAAGGTCGTATTCATGGTGCTCTAATTGCAAGAGGGGCCATTCCGGTATCTCCCTTTTTTTTTAACCGACGATGCTCTTTTCTTTACTCGAGCTATACAAGAAGAGACTTTACAATTGAAAAAGTGTTTACATCTATATGAGACAGCTTTAGGGCAGAAAATCAACCTCTCAAAATCTAGAGTTTCCTTTACCCTTATTACAGAAGGGGCAACCAGAAAGTCGGTTTGTTAAATTTTGGGTATTAATGAGCGGGATGGTTATGATAGCTATTTAAGAATGCCATCTGTTATCAGATGCAAATAAAAGACAGGTGTTTCATTATGTGGTGGAAAAATTAACAAAGAAGTTACAGGGATGGAAAGCAAAATTGTTATCAAAGGCAGGCAAGGATGTTTTATTGAGAACGGTGGCTCAAGCTATGCCAAACTACATCATGTCTCTTTTCCTATTGCCCGTCGATACATATAAGGACTTGGAAACTTTAATGAATAGTTTCTTTTGGCGCAATGGAGGCCTAGACAACAATGGTATAAAATGGCTTCAATGGAGACATATAGCAATTCCAAAGGTTCATGGAGGCTTGAGATATCGTGATTTGCGACAATTTACTCTTGCTTTACTAGAAAAGCAAGGTTGGAGGTTGATTAAATATCCCAATTCCTTTGCCGCAAAAATCCTAAAGGCCAGATACTTCCCAAGCTCTAAATTCTTCACAGCAAATCTCGACAGCAATCTAAGCCAGATTTGGTGAAGTATATGTCAAGCAAGGCCCAACTTACTTTAGGGATGTCGAAAATGTGTGGGTGATGGTGTTACCATCAATATATGGTGGGATTCCTAGTTAATGGATGATATGGATCCTACTATTCAGACGGAATTCATGGAGGAACTGAACTTAAATATGGTTGCTAATCTTAAGACAGGACGCCAATGGAATGAACCTTTGATTCACAATTCCTTCAGCCCACGAGATACAGACCTCATTGTACAGATTCCGTTGGGACTTTCGACTATTTAGGATGATTGGATATGGACCAAAAATAGGAAAGGCGAATACCAAGCCAATACAGTTACAAACTCAGCACAGAGATGGGTAATGAAAATTTTAATGTTGCTGGCTTCCCATGGGGAAAAATCTGGAAAGTTCAATTCCCAGGTAAAGTACAGATTCTTATTTGGCGTATTCTACGTAATATCCTTCCATACAAAGCCAACTTAAGAAGGCGTCATATGAATTTAGACGACACATGCCCTATTTGTGGTAATACTATGGAAACAACACAACATGTGCTTTATAACTGTGAATTTTCCCAATCCGTTTGGCTTCTATAGACTGTGGGTTGGCAAGCTATCTCATCTTTGCAGGAATGGCTTACGAGTGTGGTCTCTTCCTTCACGCAATCACAACAGGAAGAGATTTTTATGTTAATATGGAGTTTGTGGCTTTATCGCAACAAAGTGGTGTGGACGTCGCGATTTCATCCCCATCATTTTATTCTAAGTTGAGCACGAACAACCCTTTCTGAATGGAAGGCAGCAAAGGCATCCAATGCTGTTCACATACCACTGAATCAATGCTCTCCATCTTGTTGGGTGGCTCCAACTCCAAATCAGTTTAAGTGGAATATTGATGTCGCTTTGTTGGAGAATGGTTTTTATGGCCTCGGCATGATAATCCGAAACTCTCAAGGGCAAAGTTGTGCTGGTAAATTGATGATGCTACCAGGTTCGTGAGATCCATAAGTAGGAGAAGCCCTCTGTTTTCGGGAAGCTTTGAGTTAGATCAAAACCTTATCCTTTTCCCCAATATGCGTGGAGACGGATTGTCAGGTTGTTAACCAGTTTTTAACATCTACGCTTATATTTTCTTCATATTTTTCACTGATTATTCAGGATTGTAAAGCTCTCATTCATGAGCTATCGTTTATCACTTATGCCTTTTTTAGAAAGCTAGCGAATCAAGTTGCTCATATAATAGCTAGGGCTAATTCTATGCTTGGTTTTGAATGGGGGTATGCCCTCCTTCTTTTTTGTATGACATTTTAACTATGGATCTCAATAATATGTGCTGAGCGTAATCATTACCATTAAAAAATAGCCCATTAAACCTAA
The DNA here is from genome assembly GCA_026546855.1 of Erythroxylum incrassatum. Classification (NCBI taxonomy): domain Eukaryota; kingdom Viridiplantae; phylum Streptophyta; class Magnoliopsida; order Malpighiales; family Erythroxylaceae; genus Erythroxylum; species Erythroxylum incrassatum. Next base: position 17,162,622 of record JANVCL010000007.1, on the reverse strand, counting down.
AAAATTTAAACAAACCCAAGATACAAGTAGTGGTCTGTCGAAAGTTATGCTTCTAACGTAAAATAATTAATTAAATAAGAATGAAAGTTTTCTTACACATCAGCCTAACTTGATTAGTTATGATGTCATTGGACCTCACTGTCTCTTGAGATTCCATGTCATCTACAATTTGACCCATGTATGATTGAAGTGCTTCTTTGAACTTCTTAGATCTTGATTTTGTTTTTCGCCCCTCCAACATTACTAGCTCATTTTTGGCTCTATTTTGCTTACAAAGTCTCACGGTCGTGCTCACGTCATCCCTCCCTTTTCAAAAGGATTTTTCCTCGAATCTGAATCAAAGTTAAAATAAGATAAGTTAGAAACATTAAAAGAAGCTCTAACATTATACGCACCTGACAAGTCTATCTTGTATGCATTGTTATTGATGCGTTCCAACACTTGTAATGGTCCATCATCCCTTACATCAAGTTTTGACGTGAAAACCTTTTTTTTCGCTTATGCACTCAATCCTAATCACCTGGTTCGTAGAGAACTTGCTTTATACCTTTATTTTCCTTTTGTGCATATAAGCAATTTTTTCTTAATCTGTGCACGTGCTTTCTTGTAGATTGAATTTTAACCAAGTCAGCCTTCTTCTTGCCATGTAAACTTAGCAATCTCAGTCAAAGGTAAAGGCATCAAATCCAACATAGTTAATAGATTAAAACCATACACAATTTCAAATGGAGAATTACTTGTAAAAGAATTTATAGAACGATTATATGCAAACTCAATGGACAGTAAACAATCTTCCCAAGTTTTCAAGCTCTTCCCAATAATTGCATGCAACATGCAACATGGTTCCTAAGATCCTATTAAATACCTTAGTTTATCCATCAGTTTGTGGATGACATATAGTAGAAAATAAAATTTTAGTACCTAACTTTCCCTATAAAACTCTCCAAAAATAAGTTAGGAACTTCCATATATGAAACAATGGTTCTTAACACACCATGAAGTCAAACCACTTTCCTAAAAACATGATCAGTAATGTTTGTTGTATCATTTGTTTGCTAGCAAGCAATCAATTGAGCCATTTTACTAGATTTGTCTACAAAAACAAATATGTTGTCTCTATCTTTCCTAGTCCTAGGTAAACCCAACACAAAGACCATAGATTTATCAGTCTAAGGTTCTGCTGGACCCCGATGGTCAGAGTCCAACTCTTATGTCATGAAAATGTGAGATCTGATACCACACACTGTTGGAACTCGAATATGTTCCCGGTTCCAACTCGTGCTCTGATATCATATTATGTTGGACCCCATTTCCGGAGCCCAAGTCTTACTAAATCATTAAACGTGAGCATAAAGCGTGAGCGAGTTTCCTTGTAGGTTATGTCAATGAAGCCTCATTAGTTGTTATCTCACAAGGGTGGCGTCGTACACCAGCCAATCACCAAAATCACACGTTGAATTCTTCAAAACAAATGTAGTTCTATGTCTCTAGTTTATTTTGAAATAAGAACCATCTCATTTGGAGCTATATAGATCCAGATATCATCAAAATACTGAAGTATGTTCATAACCAAATCATGCTCTTCCAACCGATTCCTCATTTTCTTTCATCAATCTTTTTCAAATCAATACGAAAGGCTACAAATTTTTATGTAAAGATAGATAAATGTCTTAGGAGTCTATTGCTTCAAGAATCACTTAATTTGGAGGTCAGGTTATGAAGTTATGGCCAAAAAATCAACCATGCTCATGTCCTCAATTATGTTGTACCTATTTTGGGACAATTGTTATAACTTTCACTAGAGATGTCTGATTAAGGTCATTCTTAGACTATTTGAAAGATAACTTCTAGATCTACAAATTTTGTGAAGACTCCAAAAAGAGATTTTGTCATTTAGAGGGTCAAAACACACGGTCGTGTGAAATCACATGGGTAACCCGTGTTTGTTTCGACTCTAATTATGCTTCTGTGTTAGGAACACACGGCCAGTGAGAATATACACAGCTTGACTATGTAAACTTTGGTTCTGATGATTTCATTTGGAGGTTCAAAACACAGACTGTGTGAATTTACATGGGCAGACTGTGCAACCCACAGGTCTGACAAATTTTCTACATCAGGAATATACTGTCAGTGTAAATATACACGGCCTAACCGTGTAACCTTTGGGGCTTGCTAAATTTTCCCCTCTCCAAAACCTTTCCAATGGATCTCCATCCTAGCATCCCTTTTACTCATAATCTTCCAAATTCAACTCTCCTAGAGCGATATCACTTCATATACTCTAGTTATTTAGGATACACATCCTATGCAACACCACCTACACAAACGATCATATCTCTCAGCTCCGATATTCAAAAATTACATACTTTATATTGTTATAAATCTAGAAAGACAAGCTACAACTACCATGAAGACAACTTTGTCTAATTCATCCTAGATTAATACAGTTTTCCCCCTAAAGTCATAACACAATTTCTACCCTTATGAAAACTTGAAATTTGCAATGTAAAGACTTGAAAAGTCATAAACAAATATAATGTATATGTATTTCCTTCACATAAAAAAAAAGAGTTTTACAACGCTTTAGTGGGTATTTCAAGCCACCTTATATCATAATCCAAAATACAAACTTTACAAGAACAACAATTGCTCAAAATGCGACTAAAGCATTGCTTTACAAAATCTAACTTCAAAAAAAATATGCAAATTGGAGTGATGCCTTGACTCTATATCACTTGATCTCTTGCTCATCACCTAGAGAAGGGAAGGAATGAGGTGAGCTTAAAAGTTCGTAGGTAACAGTTTTATAATTGGTAACAGGCAAAAATCATTGAAGACATTCATGATCATAATAACTTCTTATGAAAATCCATAAAACACATATTCCTTAAATTCTCAATATATCAACCAAATCGCAAACCATATAATTCATGTATTTATCAAACTTGTCCACAAAGCATAAACGCATAAACACATCATAATGGTTTGGGTAGGTCCGTAATAGAACGTACTAACACAATTCCATAAAATGATCTTGTGTAGCCATGAACAAAACGTATTATTGTAATCTCATATAATGATTTTGTATAGCCTTGAACTTAGGGGAATCTGTGAAGGAGCTCCATGCCACTAGCAGGCAGGCGGGAAAAGCCTTTAGTCAAAGCGCACTTGACAGACAAAACAGACCACCACAAACCCATATAACATGTAATTCATGACTTGAAAACCGATTGTCCAAATGGCGCATTTTAAAAACTTGTTTTTCATGAACATGCAATATTTTATATGCACTTCCATCATCATTTCACAATTCATCAACCAAGTTCCTATACCAAGCATATAGTCATTTCTCAAATTAGTCAAAAGCAACAAATACAAAAATTATTAAGCAATTAGAAATCAGTCCCATATCAGCTCAAAATTCATTCACAAATTCACGTACAAAAACGTGAATTTTTCAAAAACCCTTTCATTTAGCAATTCACAATTCATCATCAAAATTTCATACACCTAATATGTAGCAATTTCTCAAATCAATCAAAAGAAACATTTAATTGAAATCCTGTTATTTTCTTGATTTGGAAAAAGAAAACTTAATGGCTCATTACTCAATTATAAACATGAAACCTACCTTGATTTCCTTGCTTAACTTTACTCAAACTGCCTCTACTCCCCTTGCTCCTCTTGCCTCTCTTGATTTCCTTTATCAAAGACAAAATTTCCATTCAATAGGAATTCAAATTGAAGAACCCATAAGACATATTCACTAAAAGTGATCCTAGAAAGCTTAGACCCATGTATTTCCTAAGCACCATGAAGCAAAATCTTTCCAAATATCCAACAAATAAAAAATGGTCTTACCTTGATTCTTCACCAAATGAAGAGTTTCTTAGCTTGAATGAGAGCTCTAATCCTCGTTTCCTTTTTCCCTTCTTGAACAAGCTCAAAATCCCTCTTGAAAGCCAAGAAATGATGAAACCCTAGCTTTTCCTCCTTCCTTTCTCTCAAAATCGAACCCTCTCTTTTCTTTCTCTCTTAATTTTCGTTTCTTCTCTTCTTCTCCCTTCAATCCATGTTTTCCACTTCTTAAAAAGCAAGACAACTTCTCCTTTTTCCTATAATACCCTTAATGAGTGTGCAAAGAGCATTCTACCCTTCCTTATAAGCCTTGAACTTAAATGCTTAAGTGAACTATCAAAACACCCTTATACAATCTTACTACCTTAACAATTTAATTCAAAAATTGAAATTCTTAGAAACTGAATTAAAACTCGATTTCATGAGAAAATTTGTAGCCCTATCTCTCTAGTTTAATCCAAATCAAGAATCATCTCATTTGGATAACGAGAGCAAAAGTTATGGCTAAAACACCGAAGCATACTCAATGAATATGTTTCAATTACACTTTTTAAGCTTTTAACTACCAACCTTTCATATATATCCCATCTTGTATGTAAACCATCTTTTCCATTTCATTTCAAATTAAAGAATTCTCCTTTTCTTTACACATAAATAATCGCCATCAATTTCTTATTTAATAGTTCTAACTTCTAGAAAAGTTCGGGGTCCAACAAGTTCACTAGGTATAGGTAAAGGTGTAGACAAACTTTGAGTATAGACCTAGACTTAGCTTGTTTACATGCAATATAGTTAGCATAACCTTTTCCATGTATTTTCTCATATTTGACCAATAAAAATGTTCACCAAGCATATCTAAGGTCTTTACACACCAAAATGCCCCATTAACCATCCACTATGTGATTCTCTAACAAGCAACACTCTAAGAGAAAATACAGAAATGCAAAGTTGTTTACCTCTAAAAAGATATCCTTCATGTCTATAGAAATTATCAAATGCAACATGTTCATAAGATTGATATACATTAGCAAAATCAACATCCTCCACATTCAACTCTTTCAAATGCTCAAATCCAAGTAACTTAGAAGTAAGCATAGAAATATAAGCGTACCTTCTCAATAATGCATCAGGCACAACATTTTCCTTACCTTGCTTGTATTTAATCACATACGGAAATGTTTTGAGATACTCCACCCAACTTAGATACATGTTGCTCAATTTCCCTTGTCCCTTCAAGCACTTGAGAGATTGATGTTCAAGCACTATGTATCACGAACTCTTTAGGTAGAAAATAATGTTCTCAAACTTCAAGAGCTCTCACCAAGGCAAAAACTCCTTATCATAAGTGGAGTAGTTCAAAACTTATCTACTCAACTTCTCACCTAAATATGCTATGGGACGATTCTCTTGCATCAAAACAACCCTTATAACAACCCCAAAAGCATTACATTCAATTTTAAAAGTCTTGAAAAAATCAGGCAAACGAAAAAAAGGTATAGTACATAACTTTTCCTTCTAAGTATTAAATGCATTTTATTGTTCTTTCTCCCATCTAAAACCAACATTCTTTTTAATGATTTCATTCAATGGAGCGGCAATAATAGAGAAATCTTTAACAAATCGCCTATAAAAACCTGTTAAGCCATGGAAACTCCTAAACTCACTAACTAACTTAGGTGTTGGCCATTCTTGGATAGCTTTCACCTTTTCAGAGTCAACCTTAACTCCTTTAGAACTTACCACAAATCCTAAGAAGACAACTTTGCCCATGCAAAAAGAAGACTTTTTAAGGTTTGCATGGTTTGCATACAACTTCTCTTTCCTAAGCACATCCAAAACATCTTTAACTTGCTTAATATGCTTATTTAAGTTCTTACTGTAAATTAATATGTCATCAAAGTAAACAACCACAAATTTACCAAGGAATTCACACAAAACATAATTTATTAAGCTCATAAAAGTACTAGGTGCATTAGATAAGCCAAAATGTATAACCAACCACTCCTATAATCCATATTTGCAGTTTTCCATTCATCACCTTCTTTCATCCTAATATGATGGCCACTTTCTAATTCAATTTTAGTGAATGCAACTCATCTAGCATATCATCTAAGGAATAGGAAGGCAATTCTTTATAGTGATCTTGTTGACTGCTCTACAATCCACACATATCCTCCAAGTTTCATCTTCCTTTGGCATAACATAAGGACTCAAGCTCTCCCTCACGTACACTTTTGTAAGCAATTCATCGACTTGCCTTTGTGATTCCTTTGTCTCCTCTAGACTGCTTCAATAAGGTAGATGATTAGGAATTTGAGCTCCTAGTTCCAAGTCAACCTGGTGCTCAATCCCTCTCAAAGGTGGTAACCTATGGGGTACCTTTTCAGGAAAAACATCATCGTAATCTTACAATAAGGTCACATACACCCTAGGCAAACTTGGGTCAAAGTCAATGTTAGTAAACAAAGTTTCCTTAAACCGAATCAATATTAAAGCTCTCTTGCCTAAGGATATACTCTTCAACTCCCTCTCTCTCTCTCTTGCATAAAAATATGGTTGTGTCTTAACTTTTTCACTCCTCCCAATTTTTCATTGCTCACTTTTCACATTCTTTTCTTTCTTTTCACTTACTAACTTCTTCTCTCTTGCACATCCCACTTTCTTTTCATCGCTTGTGTAGTCACTCACTATTGGGCCTTTAATTTTATTCATTTCTCTCATGGACTCTTTTCTCTCTTCTTTCTTTTTCACCTCACTACTTGAATTCTTGCTTGATGATTGTTGAATTTCAGTTGTTCACGGTATGCTTCTTTGGGTGATAAAGGAGAAAGGGCAACTTTCTACCCATTATTCATAAAAGAATACCTATTCATGTACACATCTTGCATAACACGCCTATCAACTTGTCATGGCCTGCCAACAATATATAACCAACTTGTATAGGCACAACATCATACACAACTTCATCCGCATGTCTACCAGTAAAGAATGTAACAACTACTTGCTTAGTAACTTTGACTTCACCTCTTTCATTCAACCATTATCGTCTATATAGATTAAGGTGGTTATCACATTTCAACCTCAACCTCTCTACCAAAGTAGTACCAACCACATTAGTGCAACTACCCCATCTATAATCATGCTACAAGCTTTTCCACCTACTAAACATCTCGTTTGAAATATGTTCTTCCTTTGTTCTAGGCTATCTTCCTTCACATTCAAGTTCAATGCACGTCTAGCAACTAAAGATTCACCCTTCACATCATATTCAACATTCTCATCAACATCAGAATAATCTTCTAAAGGTGGTATACTCAAATCACTACCAACAGACTCATTACCATCATCAAACTCAGAAATAGTTTCACCACCCTTAATGAACACAGTCTTCCTATTAGGACAATTAGATGCATAATAACCATACCCTTGAAATTTAAAGCGCTTAATATCCCTATGTTTAGAAGATTTAGAGGATGGATCAATAGTACCTTTTTGAATTGAAGTACTCTTCTCCTTGCCTTTGTTTGACTAATTGCCTTTCTCCTTGGAAACTAAATAGTACTCCCTCTTCTTATGTTCATTTTTGCTCCATTTTGGATTCCATTTGCTATTGGAATTTAAGAAAGTCTTGGCTGCCCTTCTTTATCTTTGTTGTCTCTCCACCTTTATGGCAATATTCACTAAGTCCTCCATTTCTACATATTGTTGCAACTCAACCACATCAGCAATTTCCCTATTCAATCCTCCCATGAACCGAGCCATTGTCACCTCTTCCTCCTCTTCTATGTTAGCTTTAATCAATAGTATCTCCATCTCCTTATGATAATCTTCTACTGATCTAGTTCATTGTGTGAATCTATGTAATTGTTGTTGCAACTCTCTATAGTAATAAGGTGGCACAAACCTCTTCTCCATCACTCTTTTCATCTCTTCCCAAGTGGATATAGGTGGTTCCCTATTCCTCCTCCTATTCTTTACTAATTCATCCCACCAAACTATTGCATAATCAGAGATATCCACTATTTTAATCTCACTTTCTTATCTTCAGGATAGTTATGACAAGCAAAATTCATGTCTACCTTTCTTTCCCATTCCAAGTACACTTTAGCATCAATCCTACCATTGAAGGATGAAATTTTCATCTTGATGGCATTAATGTTGCTATCTTTTCTCTCCACTCTTTCTTCCCTCCTTACTCTACCCCTCACGGATTGCACTTCATTTTCATGCTCGTCATACATTCTTTCCAATTCTTCCTCTCGGTGCCTATGACTATCAATTAATCTACTACGGTTTTGGATTCCACTGGTTTCATTAATTCTCTCATCCATCTCATCCATCCTAGTAGATAACTACTTGAACTCATTCATGGAATGCCTTATACATCACTTTCAAATCAGGCACATTGTTGTCATCCTCAAGTAATGTTTCCTTTCCATCCCTTCTATTGGCCATTCTTATAACAAAAAGTTGCAAGAAAAATGGTTAGCAATAAAAAGATAACCTCACAAGTCACTCCCTTACATGTTTCACTCAATAGATGGCACTCCACTCATGTTTCACTCAAAATTGGCTTTTACCCTCTTTTAAGCTTACACACTCAAGATTTTTTCCACTTAAACTTGTTGTCCTCAATTGCACTTCAGAATTCAATTTTCAATCAAAGCAACGCACAAATAGCAAATTAAGATTTATGAATTCAATGAAAACACCTAATAAAGAAGATGGGCACAAAACTAGAAGCAAGTGTATTGAAATGAATGAAGGCAAAATGGACACACAAGAGGACAGGATGTATGATGCCCAAAAAATACAAAATTTAAATTAACAAAAATCAATTTGTTAATTATGGTGTAAATGGAAAAAAATTAAGAGATAAAAACATAGAGACTTAGAATAAAGTAGAATGACAAAACTAATGCATAAATGCAAAAATTGAAATTGTCTTAGTGGAAAAATCAACTTGGATGCAAAGATGTAAAGACTCTAAACAAAATAGGAAGCCAACAAAAGGAAGTCCTATAATCACGTAAGCCCCAAAGACAAAATTTGTTCATTTTTTTGCAACTAATTTTTTTAAAAATCAGTAGCAGATGTTTCGTCTCTTTAATGCTATTATTTTTTGTTTTTTTTTTACTTTTTTACCTCTTTGTTTCTTTTTTGGTAATAGTTGTTTTCTTCTTTTCTGGCTACTGATTTCATTTTTTTTAGAAAAACACAATAACAAGATGAACCCTAATTTTGAATTCTAAGGAAAAATAACAGAAATAACAACACTTAAATACAAGATAAATAAGAATTTATCTCAATCCAAACTCTGATACCAAATAATGTGGAACCATAAGGCTAAAGATCCCGAAACTATTTAAACACACACTTTGGGTAGATTATGAATAGAAAGAAATCTCCAATCCTAATGAACCCCCAATCAATTATATGAAAGGAAATACATATAATAAGGTTGATTTGAAAACAAGAATAGAAATTTGTCACAAGTGATTACATTGATAAGAATTAGATTCTTGATGAACAATAGAAGAAGACAAGAAATCCTCCCTTATAGAATTCATTATTAATTCAATCTAACTCTAAACAATGTTTATTATGATGTGTTTATACCCTTTGAAAAGAAAGAAACCCTAACTACATAAAAGGCCTTTAAATATGGGCCTTTTACCAAAATAATTAAAGCCCAAACTAATATTTCTAAAATACCACCCATTAAACCTAAAAGATTTAAAAAAGCCCAAGACACAAGTTGTAGGTTGTCAAAAGAGCTTCTAATGTAAAATAATTAATTAAACAAGAATGAAAGTCTTCTTGCACATTTCGCCAACTTGATTAGTTATGATGTCATTGGCTCTCATTGTCTCTTAAGATTCCATGCCATCTACAATTCGACCCATGTAGGATTGAAGTGATTCTTTGAACTTCTTAGCTCTTGATCTTGTTATTGGTCCCTCCAACATTACTAGCCCATCTTTGGTTTTATTTCGCTTACAAAATCTCACGGTTGAACTCACATTAGCGTGTTCTTCGCACTTGGATGTTTATTTTAAGATAATCTTTATTCCGATATTTATTAAATAAGAAAATTTGATTTAAGATTTTAAAAGTAACATACGAGTTATATCTTTGATTGCTATTTGTAAGCAACTATTTATAAATATACAGAGAAGTAATGGAGGTTTTAAGGTCCAACACGTAGGTCACTAGTGATGAGTTGATTCCAAATAAGCTTCTTCGTCTTTACCAAGTCTTCTCACATATTGTGTCACCCGAAATGTTGGGCCTGGGACCCATTTCCTATCCTGAGGCGACCGCTTGAGGTCATCAGGTAAGGATCACGCAAGGGGAGGGTCGAAAGGATTTAAGTTTGAAGGAGCGGCAGCGAGACAAAGTGTCGCCGCAGCAGACACCTCGCAGGAGAAGTTCGCTGCGGCCAACCTTTGACTTCGCCGTAACAAACTCTCACAGGAAGTGCTCCTTGCCCTTTGGGAAAAGTATGCCGCGGCAAAAGACTGGCTCACCGTGGCAAACTCCCAATTTTTGAAACCCAACTCCCAACATTTAACAACCAATACTAAAACATGTTTATACTCAACTTCCATCCAAAACTTGAGATCCTTAGAAACTGAATTAAAACTTAATTTCTTCATAAAACTTGTAGCCTATGTCTCTAGTTTATTCCAAATCAAAAATCACTCAATTTGTACATCTACAATAAAAGTTATGCCCAAAATATCAAAACATGTTTGTGTAGGAAAATGGATTTTGCCACGGCGAACTTTTCCAGAAACTCATTCCGAAAACATTTTTAATATTCTTCATCTATATACTTCCCATCTTTCAAATATAACTCATCTTAATACTAAAACACCTCTTCTACTTCATTTCTAAGGTCATTTCAACCAAATATCACTAACAATTACATCAAAATCTATCTTTGATCATTGACCCTAAAGATTAAAACATTTTTCATACACCATTCAACAACAACTTCCTACACACATTCAACCCCATTTTCACTTCTAACTATCACTAAATAAGGTTCATTCATCAAATCAAAAGAGGTTAATGCTTATACTTACTTGCTTTAGCTTCAAATCTTCAAGATCTCCACAACCTTAGCTTGATTTTCGCCTCTTCTTGTTTTCTTCACACACCCATGATACTCTCTTCTCAAATAAGACAAAAATTACTTCTTCTAACTTACACTCTTAATGATTGCAAAATGACCCTTATGCTCTTCCACTTATGCCTTATAACCTTTAGGCTTAAGTGCTCTTCGAATTTTACCCATTCTTTCATTTAATCCAACTACTACTACTTTAGGCCATAATTTAACACCTTAACCATACATTAATTTAATTCTAACCTTGGAATAATAATTAAAATCCAAATAAAACAAGTTATCTTGTAAGACCACAAAAATTTATTCAGATCATGCTTAATAAATAAAAGAAAATTTCCGGGGCCCAACATGATGTCTTTAATTGACATCATTAGTTTTCATACAGTATCAATTTACATACATTTTTATATAAATTTATAACAACTCTCAGTATATTTAATCATAAATTCGACATCGACATGCGAGTGAATTATCATTCAAGTCATTACTATTTTACATTTATAGTTGTTTTAGTAAGTCTGACCTTTTTTTTATGCAATAACATCATTTTGTTCTTAGAACTAATTGGCAAAAACCATTTAGAAATGTGTTGAGTATTTTGGCCTTTTTTTGAAACAAAATATTGGCTTTGTAGCTTATTTTTATTCACAATGAGGGAAGAGGCGGGGGATGGATCATTACTTAAATTAATTCATTAGATTAAAGGATTGGTAATGAAGCCATCATTGATACTTCAACAAATGATCAAGTTCAACATCTTCCACAATAAACTTTGCACAAACCAAGTAGGGAAAAGGGGTAGCTTGACCACAAAGATATACGTGGTCTTTTGGTTGAAGTAACCAAGAACTAATCAGCTAGTTTCCCCTACTGCTATTTCCTTCCTGCATTAAAAACAAAAGGTAGATACTTGATCCCTATGCTAGTATACCTGCAAGGCACAGATTGATGAATTAGTAACATAAGAAGGGAACTAGGAAGTGATATGCTCAAATTGAAAATGGTATATCATAACCAACATTGCTTCTTGAATCTACAAATGAAGATCATAAATAATCTCACTGCAAAAGCAATATCCTCTTGAAGCAGTTCCTGAATCATCTTCTGTTCCATCCTTCTTGAACAGTTGATGCACACTTATTAGCAACATCCTTTATTTTCAAGATACAAGCATGTACAAAGAAACAACTTCTATTGCTTTCTCTGATCTATCATCATTTCCTTATGTCCAGAAAATTTTGTAGAACTTAAAAACAACACAAGTGAGTACTGCATGACAATATCTATTGTTCAAGGCAATCCCTTTTCAACGTTCTTATTGACAACTAGATTAAGGTCCATAACCAACATCATTACCTAGGATTATAGTCTGAACAATTACCACCAGGATTATGCTTCTTCCTAATGTAGTCTGAACAAGTACCACCAGGATTATGCTTCTTCAGTAAGAGACATTGTTGTCAACAAAAAAAAATTGAAAAATCTTCCTCATCATCTTTTACATGCAATGTAAAATGCTATGGAGCTAAATTAAATGCACAAGCATGGTATTATGCTTCTGATATCGCATTTTTCCAATTTCTTGTACATTTCACTCTATTGAAAATAAGAGCAGTTCGACAGGCTTCAACACTTAAGTAAAGTTACAAGCAGCACTAGTAACCAAAATTGCAAGCTAAGCACTATATTTCTATAGAAGTGACTCAAAATTTTGTATCCATTTATGCATCAAAGAATAGAACAAAATTTCAATTTTCTTTTTCTTTGAATAAAGCATTTCTTCCCATATCACGGAACTGCAAAACAATTTGAGGCTCCTAGTCAAAAAATATTCAAAATCATGATGTGAGAGCAAAGAACTGAACCAACATTGGTAGTTCAGAGAAAATGGGATCCAGCCTTCCATGTCCATCACCATCAATAGGAGAAGCAAAGTCTATAGCAGGATTGAAAGCCCCAGCTGCTGCTGCTGCTGCTGCTTTAGCAAAATGTTGAGCTCCAATGATTTTTCCATTGCAGAAGTCTCTTTTTGTATCAGATTCCCAAAAGGTAATAACATTTCTTAATAGTAGGTTGAATAGCAAGCAGAATGATGTAAACTTTCACCTGTTTGGTTGATAGATGAACTGCAAAACCATTTATAAGAAGTCGATAACTGTAGAGTTTCTCGTATGTCCCATGGTCAAACATTAAATCAAGAAGCATAACATGTTTATTATCAAGATGCTTGGCATAAGACAAGACCTACTCACTGATAGTGGGGGGCAAGAGTAACAAAAGTTCATTTAACTTTCTTTAAACTTTTCAATATAGAGACTACATCCGATAGCAATAACATGAACTTGAAAAAGGACTAGAATCAGTGGAATAAGCAGCATGGTCGCATCAATTTTGAAAGTTGGAAAAGAAATACAAATCAAGTTGGTGTTGCAACACTTTCAGTTAAACATTTTACTGGATGTGAAGGAAACTCTTTGAAATTCAAGGTAAACATTACATTAGATGAAAGAAAATGCTAAATGCAAGAGGCTGTCGGAGCACACATCAAGGAAAGTCAACCCCTCTCACTCGGAATAAGATGATACTAGAAAAAGGGAAATTACATCAACCCATTTAAATAAGCTGCTGTTGAGATTGAACTGTAATCATAACCATAATGTGCAATCACAAATTCATGCCACACATCACATAAAGGAGACCTGCAGAAAATATTTGCACATACCTGCTACTGTCAATCCTTTCATCAGATATAGGAACCGTGGCTTTGAAGCCTGGAACACCTCCCCTATAAGTTATCACAGGTTCTCGCTCCATTGTCACAATGTAAATCTCTCTTCTCCCACAAACTGAGGGAGCAAACAAGACAAGTTGTGCAAGCCAAATATTTACCAGCCACATTTTCACTAATTAAGTGCCACCTCCTGCAGCCTGCAACTTACTGCTAGAATATTATCACAAACAATTAGCTTCGTGCGGAAAATTGCACAAGTCCACTAGTTACACATCAACAAGATGATCAGAATCCATGACTCTGGAAGTGCTTACAAAGATAAGATCTTTTAACTTAACCATATGTGCTTTTAATTGGTGCAGGTCAATTTTCAAACTCTTAATCAGAATTTTTTAAAGTAAATTAAGCATTGTCCAACACGAATTGCAAAAAAATCACTAAAAAGAGACATTCACAGACTGGTTGAAAAAGTTACAGAATTAATAGAAAAAAAGAAGTGGATATGAGATAAAGGAAGATATCTAACCTAAGAAAGACGATGAAAAAAATACCTACATTCCCAATTCCTCAAAATACTATAAAAAATCAAACCCCAAAATCACACATATATGAAGTAACAACGTCATATACATGAACACGAACAAGCACTGAAAAGAAGAAGGGAAATGAGAATGGAGGTGGAAATAGGGGGTTACAGAGACGTAATTGAACTGTAAATTGGATTCGTGCTTGGAATCGATCTCTTCCTCATCAAACTGATTGCCGAAGAGGTACTGCATTATCTGGTGCCTCTTCTCGTCATTCCCATCTCTCTCCCCCAACGATTAACTGCGACATTCTGGACAACCTAATGAGAAATGAGACCGAGAGAGAGCTGAGTAAAAAGTAAAGATTTTAGAGGGGCAAGATCGGCATAAATGAACCAGCTAACTCCAAACGCTGCTATGGATGAGCTTGTGAAAATTTAGCTGGCTGGGTTGAATCAGCCAACCCAACCAACTCCTTACCAAACGGCTGAAAAGCTTTTTAATATAAGTCAAACATCTCATTTGGGTCAAACAGCTAATATGCAGTTGAAACGCTGTTCACCAAACACGCCCATAATAGTTCTAAGTAATATATGTTTTCTTTTGTAAATGATACTACTCATGTTTTAAAGCATTATATTACGATGAATATTTATTATTGATTAAACAACTTAATATAATATTTATTGCTTCTAGAATTTTATTATCTATAACTGATGTGTAAATTTCTTTAATTATAAAAATACTCGTAAATATAATAAAAATTATTAAATTTAGCCACATAATTTGGTATATTAAAATAATTTAATTAAAATTTCACATTAACATTTAGTAGTATAATTAAAAAATAAAAACAGAAGGAATATTTTTATTTTTAGATTTTATTATAAATCACAGCCAAACAAAATTTTATATTTATTTTTATTACAAATTTTAATTAAATATGTTTTTATTTTTAATAAAAAAGAAAATAAAAACAAAAAACCAGTAGAAAAATAATACACAGTCCGAGCCCCTCCTCCCAGATTTTCCTTCTTCCCTATACTCTTCCATTCGTAAAGAAAACCCTAAACCCAAATATCACTCACTCAACAATGGCCCGGGCCCTGTTTTCCCGCCTCCGCAGCCGCAGTTTCTCGACGCTTCTCTCACTGGACTCAAAATCCCCGCTTTCCGCCAAAGACAAAACCCGAGCCGCTCTGTCTCTCCTCAAATCCGAATCGAACCCAGAAAAGATCGTCGAGATCTGCCGTGTCGCCACACTGACCCCTGAAACCCACCTCGACCGCATCGCCTTCTCCATAGCAATCTCCAAGCTCTCCCAATCAAACAACTTCTCCTATATCCAGGCCTTCCTCGACGACCTTCGCCGCTCCCGCTCCGACCTCCAGACCGAGCGCTTTGCCTCCCACGCCATCGTCCTCTACGGCCAGGCCAACATGCTCGATCACGCCGTCCGAACTTTCCAGGAATTTCACGACGATCTTCCTGGGCCGGGTTCCGTGAAGGCGTTGAATGCTCTGCTTTTCGCGTGCGTTTTGGCCAATAATTATGGTGAGGTGAAGAGGATTTTCATTGAATTTCCTAGAAGATATAACATTTCTCCGAATTTGGAAACTTACAATACAGTTATCAAGGCGTTCTGCGAATCGGGTAGCTCGAGTTCAGTGTACTCTGTGTTGGCTGAGATGGATCGAAAAGGTGTGGAGCCGAGCAAAACTAGTTTTGGGCATTTGCTTGCTGGGTTCTATAGTGAGGATAAGCTTGAAGATGTGGGGAAAGTTTTGAACTTGATGAAGGAGAAGTATGGAATTAGTCATGGTGTTAGTATCTATAACGTTAGAATTAAGAGTTTGTGTAAGTTGAAGAGATCGAGTGAGGCGAGAGCATTGTTTGATGGGATGGTGAATAAGGGAATAAAGCCGAATTCAAATACTTATACGAATTTGATTCATGGGTTTTGTAGCCAAGGGGAGTTGGAGGAAGCCAAGAGGCTGTTTAGGGTGATGGTGAACAGTGGATATGTGCCTGATAGTCATTGTTATTTTACTTTGGCTCATTACTTGTGTCGAGATGGTGATTATGAGGCTGCATTGAAGATTGTACAGCAGAGTATAGAAAAGGGGTGGGTGCCTAATGTAACAACCATGAAGTCTCTGGTGAGCGGGCTTGCAAGCTCCGGGAAGGTGGATAAGGCGAGAGAGATTGTTGGACAGATGAAAGAGAAGTTTAAAAAGAATGTTAGTTTGTGGGATGATATTGAAGCTGGTTTGTCTCAATAGCATATGGTGAGATTCTGCTCGCTTTATAAGATTTTGTCTGCTAAATTTAGATGATATAACAGATTGTCATTTGGCTTGATGAATATCTAGACAAAATTTTGCCTCTGAATGAGTCATGCGTTGTTTTTGTTTTTAACAAGGTTTTCCTACGATCATCTTTGTAACGCAGCCTTTTCAAGTTCTAAGCCAATTGGTTTGCCTTGTACTTATTTGCGGTTTTTGATCTATCCATGGCATAAGAGCTTTCGGAAATTTGGACTGGCCAGCATTTGTCCTTTGCCTGATTCCTTTGCTGAATGCATTTAACTTGACTTTCTGTTAACCATTTAATAATTTTAAACCAATATGCGGCGGTCTAGCTGTCCAGGTTCTGAATGATCTAGGCGAATAAAGCTACGTCATTCCAACGTCTGTCATTTATAGTTGCTTTGAGAGGCTCCATTTTATTTTGCTAGACTTGCTAAGTTGGAAAACTGGGCTCACGATGCAATATGAAGAAGATCTATGCAGGTCATATTGCAAAAAAATCGTTATTTATTACTTATTTCTGGGTAAGGCGTAAACTTCCCCAATAATTCTAACGCCTTAAGACTTCAAATGCTACAGATATCAACAATTGTACAACTTAAATACTTTGCAATATAATCTAAAGCAAATACTTACAACTTAAATACTTTTCAATATAATCTAAAGCAAATACCTTGGTATTCTTTCTCTTGGTGAGTGTCCTGTTGACCTTCATTTTTAGGTACACTACACACTATACGTTGGTTGTATTTGATCTAATATGGTTAATATAAAGGCAAATGTATATTTTTTTTTCTAAATTTGCATAATGTAATTATATGCACTGTATGTCAATTATAAATTGCACTTAACAGTTAAGAATTGAGCCCTATATTTTAGTGTGTTTGCAGGCATTTTGTATTATTAACGATGTTGGTAACTAGTTTTAGTCATGAGCATTGCACGTACATTCCTTTGCATGGTGCGGGGTAACTCGATTGTCGGATATCAAGAAGTTATAAAGTATCTATCTACGGCCAACGAGAGGAACTAATAGTAAATTACATTATTACCTTTTGAATAAAGGTTCATTCCTTTATTAAAATAAAAACCACGAATTTTATTTGATTATATTTTTGTCTTTCTGTTGTAATTTTTAGTTTATAGTTTTTATTTTTAATTTCTATTTTGTAAATAAAAACAAAAATATGTATATTTGTTAATATTAATATAGTTATATTTTTATTACTGATAATAATTATATATTTGATAAAATATGTTAATATCGCCATTATTCTAAAGTTTATTGGTTGTAAGCAGTTGGCCTATGCCTAATTAAATATGCAATTTGTAAAATAGCATATGCCCAGGAAATAAGAAGAAATTTCATAAGCATTGGCTTTACTAGTACTTGTAACCTTTTAACAAATCACTATGCTAGACCGTTTTGAGTGTGAACATAAGCTATATGACACTCAAAATATATCCTAATGTACATATATTAATCATTAAGCAAATTCAATAGTATTATCAAGTTTAATATACTTTGTTAGTATATGAAAAAGAAGCCTGGTAAAAGTAGTGTTTAGTGTTGAAAGTGAAGAAACATGATAGTATAAGTAGATGCATCCATGCGAACAATAAAGTAATGAAATGGACTACAAAAGGGATTAATAATATTATATACATTGATTTTTTAAGGAAAAAAAAGGAGTATCACATATCTTGAATTGACAAATTTAGTAAATGAAGGTTTATTTATTAATTCTCCTTATGAATAAGTATTATATTTTAATTCTCTTAGTTCTTTTAAAGGATACCAATTTGAATTTTCAATAATTTGATGCGTTATTATTAATAAATGATAAGCTACACGATTATACCAAATACAAAATTTATCTATGTTAATGAATTTCTGGTTATGATCATATTGGGCTCAATCATTAGTATTGTTGTATGATATGATCTCAATAGAAGAACATAAATATATTATAGCACCTTAATGGTGTCTGAATTAGTATATGTAATGCACAAAAGCTTTGTGTGATCTTTACTAATAATTTCAACATGGTGTCCATTTCAAAGAATATCTAGATGTTATTACTTACAATGCATCTAGTATATCAATTTTAATTTTACCATATAAACAATATACTAGCTTTTAGATTGTCATTATTAGGATTTTGTCAAAGTCAATTTAGAACATTAAAATTCTTTCAATGTTGAAGTATGGTTTGCATTGTAACATAATTGTTAGTCCCTATTGGCATCAAAGAAGGGAGGGGGTTGAATTCTAATTATGCATGGTTTGATGCACGGCTGTGAATAAGACAATGCATAACCTAAAAATCTAGGTTTTTATATAAATTCAACGTTTTAGAGGCAAACCAGAGGAGGAGACTTTGGGATGTGATTTCCAAATGTGGAGAACATCCAAAAGGGACGATTTTAGTCTATGGAAGTGGAAAACATTAACAAATCATCGAAAGATCTATTGACTTTCAATATTAAGCCTCTACATTGCAAGAACATTCGATAGAAGACAATTAGTTGTTTTCGTTTTGTTTTTCTTTCATTGTATATTTGATTTTGTATTTGATCATATATATCTAAACATCCAATTAGTATTTAGGTTATATGAACTTTATGTTAGTACTTTGATATGATTTGATTCCTTTATTAATACAATTAGTTTGATTGATTATTGTGATCTGATTACGTGTCTTATTGATAATCTGACTTCTTACGTAGAGATTGAGAAATCCTAGGTTGAATAGATCTACTGTAATTACAAGGAGTTGATTGCAACCTTAAAGATAGAATGACATAAATCTTCTAAATTATGGTCAAACATAATAGAGGACTTATAAATCGGTAACGCAATCCTATAAGATTTAACCTAAGCAATTCGATTAGAAATCTTATGATTAGTTGTTAGTAGACTTAAGGTTAGCTACTATCATACCATAAGAGCCTCCACGATCCAATTAATCAACAAACAATTGCATGATAAAAGATCAATTTGTTAAGGTTTTAGGGGGATTCGAGCCTAGATACTAAATTTTGATAACAACAGTTTTCTAAGTGAGTTCTACTATCTCTGAGTTCATTATTGTTTCCTATTTCTTTAATTTTTATTTTTATTTTCTTTTAATTAAAAATCTAAAATCAATCCTTAGGCTAGATAATAGGGGAAGGGTAAGTACTAGTGTTCATCGTCTTCATGAGATTGACCCGTACTTGCTGGTACTAACTACAGCTACGTCGTGTACTTGTGTTTTAATACATAATTGACCAAATCACAAAATAGGTTAAACACCAAGAAAACAATTAAATTTTAATTTAAATAGGATAAAGAAGAGAGAATGTAAACTAATTCATAATGGTTCAATAAACAACCTTTGTTTACGATCACTTCTAAGACTCTGCTTGGAATTTCACTATAATTATTCTTTAAAGGTAAAGGATAACCATTGTACAATCTTTCTCAACATAGAGGAAGCCTTTACAATCTTCTTCTAAGGTGAAGAGGGAGCTTTAAATCACTTGGATCATCCCTAAGTAGCATAATATAGTGCCCCACCAAATTTTATAACTAAAAGTACATCAATTTATCATTTGATAATTTTAAAGAGACTTACTCATAAAAATATGAAATAATGACGTTCAAATGATTGAAAAATGCTTAGATATATGTGTAAAATACACTTAAATGCTTCTTGATGCAAAAACCAATGAGAAACACCTATTTATAGTATTTTGGGGCTCCTACTAGCCATTAGAGCCAAGAATTAGTTGTTACAATGACTATTTGCAGAGTACTAGTCAACTAGTGTAGCATATTAGTAGACTAGTATACATTAAATGCACTAGATTCACTAGCCAATTGGACATTAGTTGACAATAGGCATATTGGTTGGTCGATATATCAACCAATGTTATAATAACTCACAATCCATCAAATCTAACAAGTTTAACCTATATAGATCGACTGCTAAAACATATAGGTCAACCAATCACCCGAAAAACATGATTTTATCAACTTTAAATGCTCAAACTCAATTATTTAAGGCAATTATAATTTAAACATTATGTAAAATATTCCATAAAGAGTGTTTAAAAGATCAAGATTTTTTAATTAAAATTAAAATTAAATTTTTTAGTGCCTTTTGATGAATGTAAAGACTTAGGTAATAAAGCGGAATCAAATCTTTATATATAGTAAGCTTTTAGAATATCAAAGTGATTAAATGAGATTATAATTAACATTAAAAACTAAAGAATGACCTTGATAAACTTTGATCTTCTTTTGTTCTTCGTTTGATCTTCATTTCGACTGTTTCAAACTTTAACTTCTCTTTCTAAAATTCATAAGCTATCTTATTGGGTTATGAATTAATTTTGTTCTTATATTGTTTTCATTTAAATTTCATTGTTAATACAATTATTTCTTAGGTCTATCTCACTATATTCCACAACTTCGATGTTGATCCACCTAACTCGTTATCTTTTTTGAATCACTTAATTTCAAATACATATCAATTTCACTCATCCTCAACATCTTCCATCTAACATGGTCTTTAACTATTTTTAGGTCTCCTTCAATTCAATGTAAGGGAGAATGACTCTTTTTGTCATATAACGCCTCATACAGTACTCTAATGATATCACTATGATAATAATTGTTATGCCTGTAGTTGATTTAAACTATATATTAATCTCATATTCCTATGAACTCCAAAAATATAAGCTTTAAGCATATCTTCAACAGTTAGGATTGTTGGTAATCCAAACATTCAGTCACTTGTTTCTACATCCTTAGCAGTTAAATACTATTTCGATGTATTCCTACTAGGATGTCTAGCTCAGGTTGTTACTTGCTTTCTCTGGTAGTCTCTTTGCTCAATCATCTTTATTGAGTACGTATTCTTCTTATTTCAATCACAAGGTCTCATTTTTCCAATTCAAACTCAAAATTCATATTCATTTTCAATTCCTCAATAGGATTCACAATTCTATATCCTCAATTTGTGCTTTGCTAATTTTTTCACGTGAAACTGATATTAAGTTTCAATGTAACTAATAATACTCCATTTTGCCCCAAATTTAACTCGACATTCTATGCCCTTTATTACACTCAGTTTGGTAACCTAATTATCTTAACTGTAGTACACTATTATTAGATTTCCTATTCAATGCATCCAATTACAACGTTGGCTTTATTGGAAAATACTCATTTGCATAATCAAAACCTTCAAGTAACTCTATTCATTGTCTTAGCCTTATATTCAGTTCTTTCTAATTCCATAATTACCTCAGACTTTAATGATCTATATATTTACATATAGATCTGAAATGTTTCACTATACATATAATGTCTCCATGTATAAGAAATCACTTGATTATGTTGCATTAGATTTCATCCTAATTTCTGAGGTGAAGCTTCATTACATACGACATAATCTCCAAAACCAAACAATATAATTACATCGGTGTTATGATTCATCAAGGATTCTTTTACATTCATCAGTCCATACATTTTACATGTTTTCCCTAAGACATTTTCTTCAGAAGACTAAGATCAGTAAAACCCCTTAATAGTCTCTGGTAGTATCTAAAATGCAACTAATTCTAAAGAACTCTGAATCTCGCGTATATTCCTTATAGTTTCTCACTTTATTATCACCTCTATCTTCTTTGAGCCTCCCAATATGCCATGTTCAAATACTATACCACCCACAATTTATTTGATCAATCTAAGATTCACATTCATTAAACTTGGCATATAATTGTTTTTATCTTCATGATATGTAAGATTAATCTCAAATGTTCAAAAATATTCTCTTCACTTTTCAAATACACTCCAATATCCTCTATGATCACAATCACTAATTGATCCAATTTTGCTTGGATCACTTTACTCATCAATACCATAAATACTATCGGGGCACTATTAACTCCAACAAATATAACCCAAATTTCCTTATGCCCATAATTTGTTCTCGTAATTCTTTAAGTATCTAATTCCTCAATGAGGTAGTATTATCTCTTTTTTTTCTTCTTCCAATTGACTTCTTCACTTAAATGATTTTCCCAATTCACTCTATTTCCTTTTATTTCACACTGACTTGTTCTATCGTCTGTTCATTCTTACTAGTTTCTCCTCACATTTCAGTTTATTTGCAATCTTAACTTCCTATTTTTGTAACACATTCATCAGATCAATTTTGTATCACTCGAACATATTTAGATAGAATATAACGCGGACTTATATTCTCCTCATATTAGCAATTAATGTCTCCTCAAATTCAATAATCTAATCACACAGTTGGATACTTTACCTTAAACAAAATGCATACATTCTCAGTAGCATATTCTACATCTTATGCTTGAGTCTCTGCTAGGGATATGATTCCAATATTCACTTTTGATTCATTACTTATTCATTTCTGATTTGTTTCTTCTTTGATCATTCTTAAATTGAATCCTCTAACCAACTTAACCTAATTTAGGGAAATTCTTCTTTGAAAGAAGATTTCTTGCTACTATCATAAATACTATTCATATAACCCTTATCAATCAACTGTCGTTATCATCGCTTATCGATCATTCTTAGTATCTTAAGAAGATCAATTTCTATCATTTCGTACACGGCCATAATGTTTTATTCATAAAAACTCAATGATATAGTAGACACAATTACATATGCTTAGGTGAGTATCATCAAGGTCATCCCACTCTATTTAGAGATTTATTTTTGACATATCACCAATTATCTCACAATAGTAATACTTTGATTTCAAATGATCCTAGACAATATTTCTCTCTTCATCCTTGCCACGATCGAGGATTCCTCACATTGACATATGCTAACACCAACCTTACTTCAATTTTCCAACATTTACCTCTTCTAGTGTTACATGATTTCATAATAATTTAACTACCATATGGAGTGCATTCACTCTTCCTATTTGATTCATCATTTTTTTATGCGGACATAAAATCCTCTCTTATATACATTTCTAACTTTCTCCATACTACACATCATTCATCTCTTGTAAAGTCAATTTTGTCTACTTCATTCCCCTTTTATTCTTTCCTCAATTCTATCTTATCTTCCAATTGTGATTTATTTCATTTTTCACATGCACCTCATCAATCAATCCACGACAATATATATATTCATATCTATATCACATTCAAGGTTATATCATCACAGTACAATATGAATATCATATTCAATGATACAACCATATATACAAATGTAGTGAACCTTTCTCTATCATACAGAATCAGATACTATTTCTCATTTCTAAATGTCCATAAACCTTCATTTCCTCACATTCTAACAGATCATCATTCTTCTCAGTGCTTCTAGCAGCTCAAACTCTTAAGGAATGCTCATACATATGACTCAGACTGGGGATCAATTACCGTTGTCTGCTATGACATGACTAAAATACATGTAACTTGGAATATATTTCAAAAACACCCATATAAGATACTAATTCTGGGCTCTGGTGCCATCCAATATATACCGACCTCATTAATAAATGTACCGTATCCGTTGGGGATACTGGGCTCATTTTACATAGTGAGCCTTTGGCTCTTAATCACTTTCTGAGCTTTAGGCTCTTTTTTACAATCTGAGCTTTAAGCTCTTTTTCGGTAGCTACTCCGGTCACAACTACTTTTATCTTTCTTGCATTCATGTAATGAAGCATCAATCATATATGCTCAGTTATTCCATTTCACATATCATCGGATCTTAATCTAGCATTCAACATTAAATTTGAGAATCACTTTTCTTTCATATGCGAAAGTTTAACAATCAAATCAAGTATCACTTATTTCATTAAATTCACATACAAGTAGCACTTCGATATCTTTATGTTTTGCAAACTCCTTAGGCATTCATTGTCTGGAATCAAAACAATCACATTCACATCTCATTCATAATCATAAAATGTATAATTTAAACAATAATAATAATAAAGTAAAATCATCTAGGCCTACTCATATTACACTCCAAATTAGCATTTGCTTCCAATTCTAAAAACGTCTGAATTCGGATGTTTATCCTGCACATCCAAAATTATGCAATACACATGTTGTACACACATTAATAATTGCACAATTATAAGTATTCGTTTATGCACAAATATGAAATATGTACAATGCATACTCAATGACAATCCCAGGTATCTTTCCACTTTTTCCTTCACATTATCAATCATATTTCGAAACTCATATAAGTATAAGTTGTACTTAGGTTTACATCACAATAAAACTATTAGAATCAAAATTTCATAATTGAATTACTCGTCATTTTAATTCTATCATTATTAGCTCTCACAGTATCCAAATCCCATTTACTTTTATTTAATACCGATTACTCATTTCGTTTGAATCACAACTATAATCATATGAACCTATCCATTTCCATTATACACAGGTCTTTGGTACATTAATACCAAACATTCATTCACTAATGTTATTTTAACATTATATGATCATATAATATCCAAACTCTCATTCTTTCTTACATCTCCCAAAATTCCAGACCTTAGGGTCTATTTTCCATGAACATTATGATTAGGAAAATGAAGTAATTTAGTAACAATTTCTTCTAGGAATGTGTTCCCCATAGTCTTAAGTTTCTAATGACACTAAAATCATTCAATTTGGTTCAGTATTTTGAAATTTATTCTCCAAATATTTTTGGACTGTTCTCATCCTGAAACAATACACCATACTTAACTTTCATCCAGAAATTGGAAGTCTTAGAGACTGAATTAGAATTCGACTTCTTTAGATGATTTGTAGCTCTATGTCTTTAGTTTACTCGAAATGAAAGATCATCTCATTTGGATGTCAAGAGGAGACGTTATGGTCAAAAGAAACAAGAATATTCAGTTTGCAATTTCTCTCGGATGCTTAGAACAAAATCTAGTCACAGTTACTATTGGAGAACACAGTGACTTGATGCGACAAATAAACATGAGTCTAGCAATTAAACTCATAGGGGTGAGGGAGAAAATTCACAGGTGTGAGTGATTCATGCCTTTGCAAGAGTCACTCATGCCTTTGCAAGAGTCATAGGTGTGATAAAAAGTCACAAGTGTGCTTGCTCATCAGACCGTCCCACACTTTTCGCTTAATCTCTCTTGAATGATTTCAGATTGCTATAATTTGTTTTGTGGAGATGAGATCCATGTGTTATGAGTCCAATGGTTCAAGTCCCATGTCATTTGGAGGTTGGACGAAGGAGATATAGCCAAAAGATCGAAGGATGTTGCATCAGCCTTCAACCTTCAAAGTCGCGATCGTGCATGTGCACGATCTGGAGTTGGATGCCCAACTTGCGAAGTTGCGATTACGATGAGGAGCAATAGCAGGGTCCGTCTGAATACTAGTGGGGTTCGTCTGGAAGACAACGAGGATCGTCTGGACAATAGCGAGGTTTGTTTGAATACTAGCGAGGTTCGTTTGGACGATAACGAGGATCGTCTGGACGATAGCAGGGTTCGTTTGAACGATAGCCGAGTTTGTCTAGACGATAAAGAGGATCGTCTGGACGATAGCGGGGTTCATCTGAACACTAAAAACTCTCAAAACCCACGTATATAATGAATACCTAACTATAAACAGAGCATTTATTTGTTCTTCTCTCCAAATTTTTTTCTACACTTAGTCATACACGTTTCTTACAATCTTTCAACTTAAAAAATCATTTCTACACTATCTTAAGACATCTAGATCATCAATTATTCAAAAATCACATATCAAAATTTGTCATATCATAAACCCTCGGTGTTCATGAAAAACATCCACTTTTCTTCATGATCATGCAATGACAATTAAATCACCATTTTGGTTTCATAAAACTACAACTCTAAAGGATTTACACAATACTTACTTGATATAATTCCCAAAATTTGCAAAAATTCAAGAAACCTTAGTTTCCATGCAATTTACATACACCACTTAAGGGGTTGGCAAGCTTCGGTTTTTCTTAAGGCAAAGAGAAGGAAACTGAAATTGGGAGTAGCAAATAGACAGATGAGAACAAGGTTTTTTTCCAGTGAAAATTTGATGGAAAACTCTGTGTAAGGGAACAAGCTCGAAGAAGATAACCACGAAGAAGATACTTTTAAGACAAGACAAATAGTGTCTTTGTCTTTCAAAGTTAAAAAAACGGTAGTAAACTTTGTAAGATCAACTTTACAAGCGACACTTGTCACTCATCCATCTCATAAGGCTTTAACTAGT
>JANVCL010000007.1:17113611-17126619 GCA_026546855.1 Erythroxylum incrassatum | reverse complement strand
TCAGGCTTGAGGAGTAGGTGGGGCTTATGGTCGGGTCGGTCTAATGAGGCCCGGCCTAAGGAGGCCCAACTTCAAGCCCATGAACTGACAGCCCAATAGTAAGAGGTCATCTCCCATGCAAACACTAAGACTCATGTAGAGACCTAAACCTAATGGCAACCCTACGGTATATATAAGGTATTATCCTACCATGGTAAAGGTACGTAACATAAACCCTAGTTTTTTCTCTGTTTACAGCAACCTTAACTCACACAAAATACTGACTTGAGCGTCGGAGGGGCCTTCCGAGAAACAACCCCCAGAGTGTCTTTATTTGTTTTGCAGGAATCCTCTAGCTGCAACCTCTTAAGATTATGGATCAACACCCTGATATTCCAGTCCAGCAAAATCTGGCTGAACCACAGTTGATTCCATTCCTTCCAATTTCTCCTCTATTTCTTCTACTCCATTGACAACTCTTCCTTTGTATTGCACTGCGAGGATATTGCCTAGTGATTCAAAATTTAGCTTTCATATCTCTTGACAAGGGTTGCACTAGATTCGTCTGGCCTTTTACCCTCTCCGTCATCCACAATACAATCTAACCACTGTTGTGTTTAGCGTCATCACAGACAAGTTTGTTCCTTAGAAGACTTAATAAAATGTTGGTGTTCAAGGAATACCTGGTTAATGTCGTCGGTGGCAGATTAACGAAGAAATCTTTTACATCTGTCAACGCCATTGAGGTTGTCTCCACCCATGAAGATCTCATCTCCGACACAGCTTCCACAATCCCTCAGGGAGGCGCTTTCAACAGCTTGTCCAAGCATACATTCGAGGTTTTTTATCAGTTGAACATAGGAGGTCCGGTGATAACTTCACGTAATGATACATTGTCAAGCACATGGTTCTCTGATCTTGCATATAATACCTTTCCACAAGGGACTCAAAATGTGTCTTTTGATCCTAGTGCTGTCAAATATCCGAAGAGAGGCATAACTCCTTACATTGCTCCGAACTGGGTTTATATAACCGCAGATGAGATGGCAGAATCTGAAACACTGTAACCAAATTTCAATCTCAGTTAGGAAATGTGAGTTCATCCAGAATTCAACTATTTGATCAGAATGCACTTTTGTGACATTGTGAGCAAGGCACTTAATAATTTGTATTTCGATGTTTATATAAACAACTTGATTGGCACGTCTAGTCTTTGACCTCTCTTATATCAACAATGCACTTTTTACTACATATTACACGAATTTTGTTATTAATAGGGCATCTATCGAGAATAGTTCTATCAGGATTCAGGTCGGCCCTGCTTCTGGCATCAATTCAGGCTTACCTAATGCTATTCTGAACGGTCTGGAGGTCATAAAGATGAGAAATTCAGAGGGGAGCTTGGTTGGTATATTTGGTGTTGATGGATCATCTGGCCGAAAAAAATTGAAAACTGTTGCAGTAGTAGGCCTTGCAATGGGAATGACAGCTATATTTTTCCTTGGAATAATTTTTGATCGATGGCAAAAGAGGCCTCAAGATTAGGAAAGATGTAATAGCTTCTCATCATAGCTCCGACCACTCCACTCCAGTCAATCGAGTTTCATGTCCAACAAAAGCAGCTCTATTAGCAAACTGCCGATCATTAAGGACAGACTTAATAATCTTGAAAACTCGATGTCTCAGATAACCCAGAAAATGGATGAAATCCTAAATGCCTTTGTCAAAGGACGGTAGTCATCAGGGAAACACATATAGGGGATAAGGCTAGTGGTCATTGGGCTACCGAGGACCCAGTGGAGGCATCGGCAGCTGTCAACCCCCCTATTTTGGGAAATATACGGGTGACAATAAAGGGAGCCACCATTTGAGGGATCGAAAGCTAGAGATGCCTATTTTCGACGGGGAAGAAGACCCAACTCCATGGGTCTTCCGAGCAAAGCGTTACTTCATGGTGAATCGCCTGACTGATGCTAAGAAATTGGAGGCAGCGACAGTTTGTTTCCAGGGAGCAGCATGGCCTGGCTTTAGTGGGAAGAGACGCGTCACCGCTACTCGACTTAGGAGGAGTTCAAGGCGTAGCTCCTTCAACGTTTCTCTCCCAAAGACAATGGGAACATTCATCAACGATTTTTGGCCATCAAACAGACAGGGTCCATACGCCAATATCGGGGAGAGTCGTACCCACTCCCATTCCTGGACGAAGACACCCTAGTCCCAGTCTTCACAAACAGCTTGAATGAAAAGATCAAGGGAGAGCTCATGAAATTAAACCCAACGGGATTAATGGAGGTAATGGACACATTAAAACGGATTGAGGA
This sequence comes from Erythroxylum incrassatum, assembly GCA_026546855.1. NCBI lineage: Eukaryota > Viridiplantae > Streptophyta > Magnoliopsida > Malpighiales > Erythroxylaceae > Erythroxylum > Erythroxylum incrassatum. The sequence goes on along the minus strand of JANVCL010000007.1, from coordinate 17,124,319 downwards.
TGGCAACTCCATCTTGGACCAGGTTTTCGTCGCCGAAAGCTTCAGATCCACTAAACGGCCTAATCCTCCTGGGTTCCTGAATAACACTCCAACCCAGCAGACCATAACATGGACACCCTTAAGCAGAAACTCAGCCATTTTGAACCCCAATCCTAATTTCCAAACTCCTACCGCCACGACGACAGCAGCTGGGGTAGGAAGCTTCCAAGCCAATTCTTCTTTTGTTGATGAAAGGTAAATAATATATTGAATTAAAAACATGTGTACATTAATCCTCGAGTCATATCCCGATTAGAAGCTGTAATTAAAAAGACATCAAATTCTCCGATACATCCAAAATATCAAAAAGTAATAATTTTCGTGAGATACAATCTATATAAAATCCTATACATAACTGTTTTAATTTTGGAAATTACATCTAAGCTCGTAATAAAAGTAGACTCTATTTGTATAACATTCCTAATCTTCCATACCATGTATATGGTACACATAAGTGCGACTCTAGCAGCTTTGCTTCTGAGACGTACTCTAGTGTAATTTTCTGAATCCATTTGATAGCACTAGATAGTGTGGACATAGTTAGAATCAATCCTAGTCATTCTTGAATAGCATTCCAAACTTCACCTATAAAAGAGAATTTAAAAAATAAATGGTCAACAATTTCTGTTTCAATATTACAAAAGCCACATGTTCGGTCTATCTCCAAAAATAGTAGGTTATCCTTTTTTGGTAGTCTATTCGGAAGACTAAGCCAAGCAATGAAGGAGAATTTTGGAGGTATGTATTGCTTCCATATAAAAGCCATCCATGGTCTTTTTGTATGCTTGACTATCAATAATTCATAAATTTTCTATGATGAGAGGATTCCATTTACACACAACTTTTGCATGTCATACTCTATTTCCCTTCGACCTCCCAGTTTTTCCATCAATTCATCTGAATTAATGATAGTTTTTTCAGTAATGGTGAGTTACGGTTGTGGGGTTCCTAGTCCCAAATTGATGTGTCCTTCAAATACACTTTATGAATCCATCTTACCCATAATGAATCTGCTTTGGCATGAATATTCCATAGCACTTTAGCCAATAGTGCCGAGTTTCATTGCTTACAATTTTTCAGTCCCAATCCACCCTCATCTTTTGGAATACATATATTCTCCCATGCCACTCTAATGTATCTACCACCCTATAGGAACACTCTACATATGGAGGTTATCCTCTCCAGGATGGTTGTTGGATAGGGAATGTTTGGAGCCAAAAAGAAAGCACCCCTTGACTGAAAAAATTTATAAGTTCAATTATGCCCGCATATGATAGAGATTTACCATTCCATGCATTGATATAGCCTCTACACATTCAAGGAGCACAGAAAATTGGGCCACCGAGACCTTCATAGGTGCTATAGGGACCCCTAAATATCGAACAGGAAATTCACCTATAGGGTAATCCACCATTTGCATGATATTCTCCCTCTCATATCCACACACCCCCACTAGGTAAATATTAGATTTTGACACATTTCCTTCAGTCCTGCCACCTATTTCAATTCATTCAACACCTTTAATAGTATGCCTATAGAAGTGGAATCACCTCTAAACAAGGGACAAACTACTTTATCTCCACACTCCTAATCGGTGTTCCTTGTGTGTTGTGGACTTGGAGACTATTGATCATTTATTCTTTGAATGTCCTTTCTCAAAAATTGTTTGGCTCAAAATCCTAAGCCATTTCCAAATCCACCTAACTTACCTAACCAATCTTCAATACATTTTATTATGGGTTAACCAATCAAATACCTCCAGAACCTGTGACATAAATACCTTCTTCACTATCCTTTCTGTCATTGTTGATAGCATGTGGACTGAAAGAAACCTGCGGACCTCTAAAGATAAAGCCTTGGATGTAGAGAGTTTCTCTATGCGAATGATCTTTCAAGTTATGGAACACCTAAGCTCAAACATTGAGAGAAGGTAAAATGTTTGTGTTCCTTTTTCTATCTAATGAATTGTCCGTAGGTTTTGACTCCAGGTCTAAGTTCCGGTATAGAAAGGGCAATCCCATTCCTTGCTACAAAAGGCTCACCATAGGATGAGGGGTAAGTCCTATACTTCACCAAACTTTGATTATGGAAACATGGTACTAAAACTACAAAGGGTATCTAAGACCCTTCTACTGCAGATGTTGCTTGTTAATAAGGATGATCAATTCCGATTCTACTATAAAGATTTTGAATTGAAAGGAGAAAAAGCCAAATTATGATGTATTGTTACTCGTGTAAAAGATTAGTAGTAAGGTTGGATTGGTTGAAGGGATTACTGTGTGTGTTGCAAGAAAGGAAGCTACTGTTAAGAGGGTTTTGTTATGTCCTTCATAGGGTATATTTGGCTTGGTTTGATATAATTGGTTTACATGATGATGGCACTTGTCTAGTGATATTTGTGTTTTGAGAGTAGGTTTGGAAAAGAGATTGTAGATTAGGAAATATCTAGTTGTACATAACTTTTGATTATTTAGATAATTTTTATTGACCTTACAAAAAAAAGCATGTGGTCATCCGCAAAGGCAAGGTGAGTAATATCAAGTTGTTTACTCTTCGGGTGGAAGTGAAACTGAGGCCTTACAGTTCTGTTTTTTAACAGTCTTGAGAGATACTCCAACCCAAGTAGGAATAGTGTGGGTGACATTGGGTCACCTTGTCTCAGTCCCCTTCGACCATTGAACATGTCATGTAATCCTCCATTGATTGATATCAAATATATAGTAGTTTGTACACATTCAATAGTCCACCGTATGAATTTGGTAAGGAACCCTAAACTTTTCATCATATCCTCAAGAAATTCCCATGCAACCGTGTCATAGGCTTTTGTAATTTCTAATTTTATCATGCATCTTGGTGAAATTCGCTTACTAGTATAACCATGGACAAGTTCCTACCCTAGAAACACATGATCAAGCATGTTTCTACCTAGCACAAAGGTGGCTTGGGTTGGATCTACAATTTTTCCCACAACCTTCACCATACGCTCATTCAATATTTTAGTGATCACCTTGTACACAACATTCAAGCAGGCAATTAGTCTGAAATCAGAAACCTTCAGTGCTGCCTTTGCCTTTGGAATGAGGGTAATAATTGTGTGGTTTATCTGTTTCAGCAATTGACCAGTAATAAAAAACTCCTTCACAACTGAGATTACATCTGGCCAAACCTTTTCCCAGTGTTGTTTAAAAAAGGGAGAAGTGTATCTATCCGGCCCCAGGCTTTGTCATTGCCTATGTCAAACATTGCCCTCTTGATGTCCTCTTCCATAATTGGAGCAACCATTGATTGCTGTGTCTGCTCATCCAAGAACAGTCCATTTCTTACAACATTTATATCTAACCTGTGTAGGGGAGCTGAAGTGCCTAGGAGTCATTAGTAGAAGCTCAAACAACAACTTGCCACTTCTGCCATTGAATTAGTTGCGGTTCCATCCCCCTAATGATGTGAGAAATGGTATTATGCTTTCCTCTTTTCCTAGCTACTTCATGGAAGTATTTTGTGTTTTTGTCAGCCTCTATGAGATGATTACATTTGGCATTTTGTTAAAAAAATTGCCTCTCTACATCTAGTAGAAATTCAGCCTGCTTCCTCTTAATCTTTACCTTTTGATTCAACTCAACATCTTTAGGCCTATTAAGGGAGGCCTTATATCCTATTTGGAAAAGCTCTTATGCCATCTTAACTTTGCTAGAAATTTTCCCATATACTTCAAAATTCAATGTTTTCGAAGGGAGTTTTAATGCCTTTAATTTCCTGCTCAGAACATATTGGGTTGTCCCCTCCACTGCCATCTCCCATCTACTGTCAACAGTATCCTGAAACCAAGGATGATTAAGCCATATATTGAAAAACTTGAAAGGTTTTTTTTCCTAGCAATTCAATTTGGTTAAAACCCACTAATACTGGACAGTGGTCTGAATCTACTTTCATTTCTAGAAAATGTTCTGAGCAGTTGTAACCCAAATGGCTCCATGCATGATTCAGGAGGGCCCTGTCTAATTTTGCCCATAAGTGATTTTTATGCCAGGTGTAGAACTCCCCCCTGCTCGGGTCATCTTCTAGCCCAAATGCCAGTCTAAAATCTAGCCATCCTTTAAGTAAGTAAGCCGAGGGGGGCTGACAACCCAGCATTTCCCTTGCTGCACACACACAGTTAAAGTCTCTCATTATGATCCAAGGCATCAATGCATCCTCATTCACTTCCATTAGCTTCTGCCATAATTCTCTTCTCTTTGTGACACTATATAGTCTGCAGAAAAATGATACTACAAATGTGACCTGATATATGTAACACTAAATTTTAACATGTATGTATTGTTCTTCCAGCTCTAGCATATGAACTTTATAAAAAATGGAGTTTCAGATACAAATTATGCCCTTGTAATAACACTAAAATTATGACATTATTCCCAGTGATTAAATATGTTATTCATCATCTTACTCAAACTGTTGGACCCCACACCCCACACCCCACCCAAAGATGTTTGGGGGTTATACCCCGGTGTGTGTTTGCAGGTTATACTGCGGCGTGTGTTTGCGGGTTATACCGCAGCATCCAACATAAATCGGTATTGTCCTCTCTGGGAATCGAACTCGCGACCCCTCAAGGTTTTGTTGTTTCTAAGAACATGCCTCTCACCATTGAGCCTCTGAGAGGACCATTCAAACACTTGAGGGGATGCTCAGGGCATGTGTAATGGACTTCAAGGGAGCTTGGGATGACCATTTGCCATTGGTCGAATTTGCTTACAACAATTCGTACCATTCGAGCATTCAGATGGCTCCTTATGAAGCGCTGTATGGAAGGAGATGCAGGACTCCGATATGCTGGGATGAAGAAGGGGAAAGGAAACTGGTAGGACCAGAATTATTACAGATGACAGTAGACAAGATTAATTTGATCAAGCAGCGGCTTAAGGCAGCTCAGGATAGAATGAAGAGCTATGTTGATGCACACAGGAAGGAGATGGAGTATGAAGTCGGGGACAAGGTGTTTCTGAAGACGTCTCCTTGGAAGGGAGTCATTAGGTTTGGCAAGAGGAGAAAGTTGAGCCTGTGATATATGGGTCCATATGAGATTTTAGAGAGGATTGGACCACTAGCCTACAGGCTGGCACTGCCCCCAGAATTGTCACAGATACATGACGTGTTTCACGTGTCCATGCTGAGAAGGTATAGATCGGATCCTTCTCATATCATCCAGACCACGGAAGTTCAGTTAAATGATGATCTAAGCTATGAAGAGATTCCAGTGGAGATTCTGGATACCAAAGAAAAAGCCCTCAGGAATAAGACAGTTAAATTGGTCAAAGTTTTTTGGAGGGATCATTCAGTTGAAGAGGCTACATGGGAACCTTTGGAAGCCATGAAGGAGAAGTATCCACACCTCTTCGATGAATCAGGTAAGAATTTCGAGGAAAAAATTCCTTAAGGGGGGAGAAATGTTGGCCCCTGAATTTTTTTTTATTTTATTAAGCATGATTAAATGATTTTTGGAATCTAAAGGGATTAAATTGTGTTGGGATTAATTAGTATGGTAGCATTAAATAAGTTAGGTGACATGAGTTAATGTAATTAAATGTGTTAGAGTGGTAAGGGCTCATTAAAGGTAATATAGGCTTGTCACTTAACCATTCAAGAGTTTGGGCTTAAGTGGCTTCTCATTAAAATTATAACTTCAAACCCTTAGTACCTCAATTTACCAATAGTCCTAGAATCACCTCAATTGGATAACAAAATAAGGGAATTGTGCCCTAAACAAAGGACCATGCTCATAGCCAAAATCAATGTTGCCTCTGAGAAAAATAAAAAATTCAACAACTTTCCCATGCATGTCCGTTAAACGGACATACGTGTCCATTTAACGGACATGACTCGAGCTTTAAAGGCCAATTTGCCCTAAGAGTGTCCGTTAAACGGACATTCGTGTCCGTTTAACGGATATGAAGTGACCAAAGGGTGTATTTTCATCCGTTCCTGTCCGTTAAACGGACATAAAGTGGCTAAAGGGTGCATTTTCACCCGTACATTCGTGTCCGTTTAACGGACATGGGGATTTCCAAAAGTCCCTATGCCACTCCATGCTTGCTCAAAAACAAACCAACCTCATGAACATTTCTAATTTTCCAAAACTCATCCATTCATGCCAAAACACTTGATAAACTCTCAAATACCAACTTTGATTCATTCAATTCTCAAACCCCGACATCAAATGATTTATCATACTCCAATTTCGAACAACAATAACGCAAGCTATCTCAAAGCCAAACATAATCAGCATTGTCATAAGTATGACATTCATATCTTCCTAATCCAATGTGCAAACATCATAAATCTTAAGCCATTGGAAAGATCCAAGGATCTCCTACACTATCCATGAAGACCAATTTCCTAATTCTACATATAACTTCTAGACTTCTTCCTTAAATCCCACATGAATGAAAACTAAAAAAGCAATACATAACTTGAAAAGTCATGATTTATCATTATGCATAATACTTCATTTACATTAAATGAGTGTTTTACAATGCTTTAGTAGGCATTTCAAGCCATTTACAAAATAATTCAAAAATACAACTTAACAAAAAGAGTATTTCTCCCAAAATGCATCTAAAGCATTGTTTACTAACATTGTCTTTGAAAAACAAAAGAAAATAATGTTGGAGCAATGCCTTTAGCTCATTCCTCGAGATCGCGCTCTTCACCTGGAGATGGGACGGGATAAGGGGGTGAGCTTTCGCTCGTGGGTAGCACATTTATACTTGGTAATAAGCATAAAACCATTTCAAACATTCTTTTATCATAACAATTTGTACAAACAACTTAATTTGTCAAAACAATCATAATCAAACATCTTTCAAATTTGTCATGCATATGATCACATGAACACATTATCACACATCATAACTGGCTAGTAAGTCCACAATTCTTGACGAACTACACAGAACCATAAAATGACCTTGTGTAGTCGTATACTTGAGGAGTCCTAAAAGGAACTCCGTGCCTCTTGTAGGCAGGCGGGCGAAGCCTGTTCTTGGTCGACGTGCACATGACTTGTTTTTAGGTGGACTTGACCTAACCCACATAACATGTAACTCATGCATAAAAACTGGATTTGTCCAAATGACATTTACTTGAAAATTTGTTTTCATGCATATTTCATATTCCTCATTCACATTCTCAAACTAAACAATAAATATCATGTTTATCTTATTCAATCAAACAACCATAAGACAATCACAAAGCAACATGAGTTCATTTGCAAACTCTCACACAACAACTATCATAAAGCACTTTCTAAACATTCAAAGCATAATTACTGCTCATGTTTAAAAGTAGTTGGGAAAAAACATTTACTTCATTTAACCTATTAACATAAATATAAAGATGTAACCCACCTTGTATCTTTGCTTAACTTCTTGTTCAATGGAGTCCCTCCTCTTGCTCTTCTTCTCTTCTTTGCCCTTCTTGAATTTCCTCAAACAAAACACAATTTTCCAATTTAATAAAACTTAAATCGAAAAACCTAATGAACCTACTGTATAAAATTAACCCTAGAATCTTTAAACCCATTCCATACCTAAGCTTTTGAACCCAACAACTCTTAGAAAAATCCAAACTTTAACATAACCCTTACCTTGAATCTTTACCCAATCAAAGGGTTTCTTGGATCAATTTGTAGCTTGCACCTTCCTCTTCCTTTTTCTTAGGTTTTACTCCAAAAACCTCCTTGAACTCTTAGAAAAGCAAAAACCCTAAGCAACTCTTCTTTTTCTCCTTTTTCCTCTCACCTACGATCTCCCTCTCTTCTCCTCTCTCGAATTTTCGATTCCCTCTCTTCCCTCTCATGCAATTTTCCATTTAATCTCTTCTTTTATACCATCACTTAAGCCCATTTAAGTCTAAAGGCCCAGTATATCTTTAAAGCAAAGCCTTGTCCATTTAACTCTTTAATTCCCTTTAATTTATGCTAACTCATACGACCTAACCTAATTAATATTACATGCTAATTAATGTGAACTTAATTTAATCTATTCAGACCCCATAATTCAATCTAATCATGCTTAATAAAAATAAAAAAAATCGGGGGCCAACACCTGGTCTACCCAAAAAGAAGAATAAGGCTGCACTAAGCAGCTTAGTACTGACATAACTGCAGTTGCGGTACTGCCAGCTTCCTGGAAATGCAGCTAATGAGCCATCTACTCGTACACAGCCACAAGATTAGACACCTGCACCTTGTGAGCCTACTCCAACACATTGAGATGTCACATCTATGCCTATTACTCATCCTAAAGATAAGTATGAACAACTTTTGAATATGTAACGCAATATTAGTTCTCCATCCACTTCTTAAGAGATGCCTCTAGCTTCTGATTATCAGACACCAATAAATCAAACTACTATTCCCACTGTGGGCTCTTCTTTTGCAAACGCTTTAGGTATGATCTTTCACGTCACATTGGTAAAATTTATTAAGTTTAATTATTTTACTTGTCTAACCAATTAAGAGTATGTTATATGCTAATTATAAAATATTCCTTTTCTATTTTAGGATCCACAATTGATTAAAAAAACAAGGGGTGTCACAAAAGGACATGGATTGGCAAATATTAATAAGACGATAGGTAAGAGATTGGAGATAGAGATAGACCCTGGTGAAGGACGACCAACCACCTTCGTACAATCTGCCAAATTCTTAAGTGAGATTGGTGTGGTATCCCGAACTTCCTTACCTGTAAGAACAAAATGGAAAAACATTGCTAATGAGGAGTTGGACATTGCATTTGATAAGTTAGACGTAAGTATTATAAACCTATCTAGTTTGTACATGTTTTCAATATGCCTAAAACTTTGACCAATAATTTATAATTTTTTGCAGCAAAAGTTAAAAGTCAAGGGATTGAGGACTGGCAACAAAGTACATGCTGCTGTGAAGAAGTTTCTTGCTTTAAGGTCAAAGGAGCAAAGATATAGTTTAAAAAAGCATTTTACTAAGCACGAAAAGGATGTTAAGCTACATAATGTCACAGTGGCAGAGTAGATGGATTTATGTGAATATTGGGAACAATCAGCTGCAAAGGTTAGTTTATTTGATCAAAAAACTTAATTTCATAACTTTTTTGACAACTGATTATATTTTAGGATTTATGAATTGTGATTTATAAATGTTATAATAGATTTTGTTATGTGTACGAGTAGGAAAAAAGTCAAAAAGTAAAATTGGCTAGGAGTCAGGTCAAATGTCGACCAAACTCTGGCTCCAAGGCCTTTATAGCAATACGGCATAAGATTGTGAGTTATTATCTTTTTTATAATATTTTTATTGATTGACATTTCAAATTTTATAATAAATATTACTAGTAATATATTTCTATACAACAGAGTGACAGAGATGGAGAAGAGTGTGGTCGGATGATGCTATGGTATCACACTCATTATGATGAAAGTAAAGGTCAATGAACAACTACCGAATGCAAAGAAAAATGGGAGAGTACATAGTTCATTTATAAATATTTCTTAAATGAGACTGTGTATCTAATTAATTCTTACTTTTTCAAGAATTAATATGTCACAAATTGACACATTCAATAGAACAAGGTTATCTGATGATAGTGGATGAAGTGTGCGATAAAGACTTGAGCACTAGACTAGATTACGTTGTTGGCATGGGAATTGGGCCTCAACCACAAGGGAAGACTTCGGTCAAAAAGATACTTCAAGACGAATTAGAGGAGTCAAAGAAAGTTAATCAGGGGTTACAATTTAAAGTTGATGAATTGACCAAAAATTTTGAAGAAATGCAAGATAAATTAAATACCAAAGTCGAACAACAAAAAAAGGTCTTGGAACTTTTATGTGCTACACATAATATTCGTATAGATTAGATAAGTACTCATATTGATATATTAAACACTTATGACATATTGTTGATATTAATTACTATATTATGACATGTTTGGGAATTGCAATTAAATAATAAATTGTCTACATGTATTAAATTCTTATTATACATGATTAATCATTCGCAAATTAATGATATACTCAACAAATTGAAGAATTACGAAATAAATAAGATTTAAATTTTTTAAAAAAATAATTATTAAATTAGAATAATGATTAAATTAAAATTATTTTCAGAATATTGAAACAAAATAAAATAAAAATATATATTAAAATTGAAAATCATTTTCGGATTTAATGAAAATAAGAAATAATATTTAAAATTGAATAATTATTAAATTAAAATTATTTTCGGATAAATACAAAATTCAAATTCAAATTCAATAATTATCAAAATTAATTTTATATTCGGATGAATGAAAAAATTTAATTATTTAAAATTGAAATTTTATTAAAATAAAATTATTCTAAGATATTTACAAAACTTAAATCGTTGCAGATTGTAAGCTATTCTGTGAAGTTTATAAAACGTCGTAGATAGCTTGATGGTTTCCGCGACGTTTGTAAAAAACGTCGCGGAAACCATTACAATTGCAACATCCCACTACCATAAGGCAAATACCCAGATACCTAAAGGACATTCAAGTACATACCTTATGATAATGGTATGTTGGAGCAAAACATATCCAACTTACACATGGCAATCCAACCTACACATGGCATCATCTAACATACTCGAAAGTCACTAAAGTTTAAAAACCATTCA
>JANVCL010000007.1:17089892-17102722 GCA_026546855.1 Erythroxylum incrassatum | reverse complement strand
GTCACTATATGCATGGACATGCAAATGCATTTCCCATCTCTCATGAAACACCCATATTTCCTATTTTACCCTTCCCACTGGTACCGGGATATTACAATATTTGTTAGTTCAGGCACATAATACACTTCACTAACAACATGTGTGAAGCCACTTACTTTGAATCTCACATTGCCTTTTCCTAGCACAGACATCCTTATGTTGTTTCCCAATTTCACCGTGTGCCTGAAACTTTCGTTTAGATTGCAGAACATGTTCTTGTCGCAACAAATGTGGTTGCTACATCCAGAATCTAGGAACCAAACATCTTCCCATCGAACCTCATTCATCTCCATCTATGACATGAGTAGCATTTCTTCTTCTTCCTGTTCAGCATAGTTGGCCTCCTTATCCTAGCTTGGACATTCAAACTGGAAGTGCCCAATCTTATGGCACTTATAGCATTCCTTAGTTACTTTATTGTAAGATTGACATCCTCTGCCCCTTCCTTTTCCTCTAAATGCACCTCTACCTCAATCTCTTACGTAAGAACTATCTTCAGAGGTTATTTTGAGTGTTTATTCTTTTCCAATATGCTTCTGGAATTTCTGCTCATAAACAATCAAGGAACTCTGCAATTCATCGATAGAGAATTTATCGATATCTTTGGATTCTTCAATTGAGCAGATAACATAATTAAACTTGTCACTCAATGACTATAAAATTTTCTATGCTACTTTGACATCTTGCATCTGCTCTCCATATTTTCTCATTTTGTTAGCCACTGTCATCACCCTTGAGAAGTACTCATTAACTCCTTCTCTAGCCTTCATCTCTAAGGTTTCAATTTCTCGGTGGAGAGCTTGAAGATGAGACCTCTTTGACTCTTGCATTCCCTGCAAACTTTTTTTTATAGAGTCCAAAATTTGTTTGGAAGTATCCTTCTGGAGCATGGTCTCTAGAATGGTCCGATCTATGGACTGGAAGAGATAATTCTTGACTTTCAAACCTTTCAATTTCAACTCATCCAACCTCTTTCGCTGTGCTTTGGTCTGATCTCCTCCACTTTCTGGCTCAACATAGCCAGTCTCCACAAGGCTCCAGTATTCTTTAGATTTGAGGAAGTTCTCCATCAACATACTCCAGTGGTCATAGTGACCATCGAAGCGTGGTACGACAGGTTGCACGAAATTTCCTTCAGTCGTCATCTCCTTTGTTGTTGCAAACTACAAAGACTGCTGCTTTGTTCCATTAGGCCTAATGAGGGCTTTAATACCAGAATGTTAGAACCAAAGACTGGATATAATGTTTAGCTCAACAATTCTGTGAAATGACCTACTTTTTATTGAACAAACTTGGCCAATAAATAACCATTTACGATCATAACAAAATTGAGAGAAAAAAATAGCCCACGTTTACAACTAATGAACATGGTAAATGCAACAACAAAATAACCAAGATTACTAAACTACCTCCTAAAGAATCGACCTTATTTGAGCTTAAAGAAATATCCTAACAGAAAAACATAAACTTTCTCATCATGAATAAATTACGTTTGTCAGCTAACAATTTTAAATTAAATAAATGATATTATATAATTCAAATTAACGAATATTATGTTTAAAGATAATATCAGTTTTGTGATGAAATTATAAATGTACCTTGTGTTAAAGAATTTGTTTAGACCATTTTATAATTGTGCTTATAGGTTGTTTGGAAGATAGTGAATTGAAAGATTGAATTTAATTCACCTGTTTGGATCCAAAAAAAGCCATGAATTGAATTCATATGTGGGTTTAAAACCCACTCTCTTTGTAAACTCAATTCACGGTATAATTCATGTGAATTCAAATCAAAAGGTTGCATATCTTCTTTTTAACGTTGAAACCCAATAATACCTAGGACTTTTCCATGCGATTGTTTTGTTGAAACTAATTCTTGCTCTCATCTGTTGTTCAACGTCAATCAACTGAAACATTTGCCTTCTCTTCGTTGACAGCGTGGCACTTTATTAAAAAAATAATTATACTATTAAAAGTTTTTTAACAAGAGCGTGAAATTCCTCTTTCTTCAATAATTTCTTAAAAATTTTAATTTCTAAATTTTTTTAATCTACTTTACGTAACTATTTAACTTTAATTTAAATTGAGTTTAATTACTTTAAGTCAAATTCAATAATTATGGGTCTATTTATTTATGTTTATATTTTAATTTTAATTTTCTATTTTTCTTTTCATTTTTAATAATAAACTTTTTTATTATATTTTTTATAATAAATTTGATGTTTATAAATTACTCTATATAAGTGTGAATTTTTATTATTTAATAAAATTATTTTTTAATCAAAAATAAATATATAGTATGAAATAATTAAATTCATTTTGATTATATTTTAAACAATATTATTGAATTCAATTCTTATATCATCGTATTTGTTTCAAACAATATAAATTCATTTTAATTCAATCTCACTTATATAATTAAATCCATTTCCAAAGTTTCTAAACACTTCCTTAATCTCAAATGCACAAGTCATCACTAGTTCGATTTTAACCCACAAAACGGCGAAAACGGAACAAATACTGTTTCTTTGAAACTATTTCATCAGAAAAAGAGATAACTTTCGTCGTCAAATTTGTTATTATGTGAAGTTCGTTTGTGATGCTTGAGGATGACATGTCTCTGCGTGGTTTCGACGACCTGGAGCTCCCCTCTTGTTCGAATACCAATTCCCACGGGGCTCTTTCCAAGCAATGGTCCTTGGTTGTTCTCCGACACGACTCCTCCAACGCCCGCGACGATTTATCCGTTTTCCCTCCAATCAACCACGAAAATCTCACCCCCTCCATCTTCGATCTCCACCCAGATAAGAAATCGCTGTCAGAATCCTCGACGTCAGCTCCCGTGCAATTTTTCTCGCCGGACGCCGACTACCCCTCATCGTCAACGTCGTCGGTTCCGGCGACACCAAGGTGGTGGAGCGTTGCGTTTGAGGTGTTGCGTTCCAAGGTCGTTCATATTGGGTCGTACGTGAGATGTAACGGTGGTGGTGGTGAATGTCGAAATAGGGTGTCATTCAAGTTGATCGGTAACGTTGCTTTTGCGGCGGCGATGGTGGTGGGTTGGTGGTTGTCCGTACGAGTATGGCGGAGGAGAGATCGAGTAGAGCATTTGTTGAGGATTATTGAGGAAAAAGATGAGGTATGTGTTTTTGTTAATAAAGTGTTTGTTAAAGTGCTTGTGCTGTTTTTGTTTACAGCGCTTATTAGTTATTAGAACGCCTATAAGAGAGAGTGGTATATTGTAAGTTTTCTTGGCACAAAGTAAAAAAAAATATATTAAAAGAAAAAGAGAAGTAACCAAGGAAAAAGAGCTGAGACTTTTTTTTGTTTGTTTTTTTAATTTATTAAAAAAAGTAATTAAAATTTATATTAGACAAAAAGAAATTATTATGCCTTTAATTATAGAATTTCAATATATATAAATAAGGATACTATAATAATTTTTATATATGGGAGTTTTTATTTTAAATTTTTGCTCCTTTTTTATTTGTTTGAGACGAAATATATTTAACTCAAACTTCTCTTAATTTCTTTTCTATTTTTTTACTTTCCTTTTACTTATTTTTATTCAAGCAGTAGAAAGTAGGAGAAGTTTAATTCTCTCTCTTTCTTTTCTTTTGCTCTGCTAAAATCCAAACCAAGCCTTAATTAACGTAGATTTGTTTTGGCAGAAGATTTTGAAGCTCCTGAATGAAATTGTGCAAATGAATGAAGTGCTGTTAAGCCGCCAAAGGGCTCTTACTTCATGATCTGCTCATTGAGACGGAAGAAGCATTATAGTGCCTTCCTTATTTGTTGAAATGGATATTATGTTTGGGTGATAGGATAGCTTAGCAGTTAGCACCGGATCAACTCGTTCTTTGGCAGCATATCCCCGACATCAACGGCGATAGACAAGTACTAAAATCTCGTGTATTACTATGGTATCGAGTTTTTAGTGCTTTGCAATTGGGGATGAAACACATGGCAACTTGTATCGCAACAGTGGGACCCGAAATTCCATAATAGACCACTAGACAACCATCTGCAATTTCTGAGCTGCTTTGCTTAACAGTGGTTTATCGATGTTCTGACTCAAACAATGACGATTTTTGGTGATAATGGAGAGCGATTGGTTAAATAGAATATAATTTCCATGAAGGACGAAGTAAATGATAGCTGTTCCAAGAACAAACTTAAACTTAATAATCAAAAGGGAACCGGCAGAACAAACTCAAGCTTTTCTCCTCAATGGAAGCCGTTCCAAGAACACCCGGAGAAATTGAAACCTTTACATCCAATTACGGCAGATGTCGATAGACCCCATAAATTTATCAAGGATTATACCAATTAAAGGATGGAGCCAGAAACTTGTATTAAGGGGCCAAAATATGAAAACTGAAATTTCAAGGGACCAAAAGTAATTTCTTCAAAAATAGAATAATTTTCTTCATATATAAAAAACTCCAAACATTTGGTACCCCTAAATACCCACTGCAGTTATTTAACAGGAATTCCTACATACAAGGAATACTCACGCCCTATTGAGATTGCAGCAACAGTTCCATCTTGCCGCTAGAATGAGTGCAAGTTGGGACTTTGACATTTTTCCCTCATGTTAACAAAAGGATGATCCAATGCAAACAAGACTAGAATTAGGAATTACTTCTATGTCAAACGAGGTCACTACTCTAAGCAGTAATTTCAATTCCATAAATCTTATAGAGCCTAACTCCCTTATAACAAAATGATCTCGAATGATTACCCATTCTATATTTGTGTGCTAATGCAATATTCTAGGATACCATGTAACCTCAGAAAGAGGAACATAGATCTGAGGCTCATACAAAATGTAAAACAGAAAAAAAAAATCACAATGGGGCAGGCTTAACTTCCTCGTAACATAACAATCTGAAATAATTTCCAGGCATTCTATATTCGCATGTTAATGCAATATTCTAGGATAGCATGTAACATCAGAAATAAAGGAGCAAAGATATGCGTCTCAGATGAAAATGCAAAACAGAAACGAAAATCACAATTGAGCATGATCATAAGTGCCTTTCATTGACTGAAAAATACCACGAGGAACTGAAGCTAATAAAAGAATTCTAACCTTTTGTTCCAAGAAGCAGAACCAACATGAGTGGAAAGCAAAATTTAAGTGAACTGTTTAACAAATTTTTATCTGCCTTTGACTGACAACTTATATTACCTATAAACTATGACACATTTGACGTATCTTACTCTCTTGCTCTTTAATTCACAGCTCCCTGGTATGCTGTTCCCATGAGTTTGAGTGGCGAATATCAAATTGATCCACGTAGTCGAGAGGAGTTACAGTCTCATTTCTGATCCTCTTGATTTTGGGGCTCAGTAGCCCTCTATGCCCAAAACCATAAAGTTTAAGCACCTGGTTATCAGCAAAATTAAAAGCTCGTTCCATGCTCTTCAAGCATCGCTCCACAGGATAATCCCCATAGCTGCCACAAGGCTTGCAACCAACAAAATGGGTCACAAAAGGCCACCTTTCATCACCCAAACCAGGATGATACTTCTTAATCATCTCCTCATACCGATCCACCAAACCTACCCAATACCCATGCAAATAATATTGATTCTCAACATAAACCTTATCCATCCACTGATCCTTCTGTGAAAGCAACAAGTAAATCAAAGCAGACTGATCGTCCGCCTCAAACGCCGGCCTCCCTTTCAAATTTGCCGTCAAAACCTTCCCGGCCTCCTCCCTTATAGGACCTTTAGGACCCATTGGAGCCCAAGCATCAAGCAAATCCAAACTCCATTGACAATTCCTAAACAAAAAACTCCCAGTATTCAAAGCAATCCAAGACTTCTGCTCAAACAACAAATCAGGATACCCATGAATCACCAAATTATGCTTACTATACTTGGACAATGGAATCTCAAAAACCATATCAGTAAACATAGCATCACTGTCCATCCACCAAATCCACTCCACTTCAGGGTGTGACAACATCAATCTCCTGATCATAGGCAATTTTGCCCAATACCCAGCTAATTCCTTATCCAAATGAGCCATGTTGTAAATAATCTCAATCCCATGAATCCTGCAATAATCTATCTTATTCTTTACAGCCTTTAACAGATAGTGATCCCCAATTGCGTTGTCACACGGGTTCGGAGGTGACCCGGAAAGCAACAAAATTCGCGGCTTGCCGTTAACGTAATTAGGAAACTCAGGGTTTTGACTAAGCCATACCTTGCGCTCATTATCCCAATTGGAGATTTTGGGTCCTAAAGTGTAAGTAACATTGGGGTTGAACTCCGGGTCAAGTGATTCGTTCGGGTCGGTGGGGTCCTTGTCGGAGCGGATCTCGGAGAGGATCCTGTTGGTCTCCTCGATGAGGTTCTGGTTGACGGCATCTGCGTCAGAACTGGAGAGGTTTCCGAAGCCGATAGTGCCACGTAGGACGAGGATGGTAACAAAGCCGCAGAGGATAGTGATCTTGATGTTGTTAAATGTCTTATGGATCTGCCTGCCGCGTGACATCATCGTGCGGCCTGCTCTGCCGTTGGCGGTGGTGGTCGTCGGTAATCCTCCTCCGCCGCTCGCTCTCTTCTGAGCCGGCAAGCTCTCTTGTCCCATATATATATATAATTATAAATTATATAAACACCCAAAGTCACTCTAGAAAAAAAAAAAGAAAAAAGGAAAAGGAAAAGAACTTAGAAGATATCGTTGGAGAGATCCAAATTCTCTCTCTTCCACTGGGTACAGTACAGTTGTTTAGTGGTGTTGTTTGGATCTAAAAGTGCATTTTTTAAAGATTTCTATTTTTATCATATTCTTACCGCTTTCACTTTCCTTCCATAAGAAAGAAAGATAAGGAGTGTAATTGTGTTTATGTGTTCGGTTGTCAGAACTGGCGGTGGTGTCTGTGAACTGGTGAGTTTAGCATAGACAGTAGAGACGGAGGTGTGAAACTGAAAGAGTTGTGTCTGAATTGATAAATGGGATTCTCACTTCTGATTCTTCTTTTTGTTACTTCCCAATATTATTAATTAATTGTCGTCGTGGACGGCATGACAGCTTACATGCACTCTGTCGGATCGTAGGATCCTGTTTTTCATTTTATTTGATTAGTTACTATTATTATTATAATAATTACGGCTTATAAGTTATACCTTATTAATTAACAGTAGAAATGTGCAATCATTCATTTAAATTACATTTAATAACTAAAACTTAATAATGTACTTAAATTTGTACTATGATTCAATCCATTCTCAAATTATTGACAATATAATTTCTTTAAATTTAGTAAATAATAATATTTTCTTAAATTTATAAAATTTTTGTATTTAATACTTTATTTTTATGTCATTTTATGTATTTATATATCTAAAATGATATTTTTAACAACGTGGAACAAAATTAAAAGAAAGTGATGGATACTATTGTTAAGGAATAAATCTTCTAATTTGGTTAATTAATTTCTACCTTATTTTATTTATATATTTATATAAATTTTATGCCATTCAATTTTCTTTTATTTATATATTTATATCTAAAACAAAATTTCCGGATGCCTAGCCAACCCGACCAAAGAGAGAGCAACGTAGGATGGGAATGGGGTCCACGAACAGAGTAGGTTCAGGGACAGACAATAATTATGCATCGCTTTTGTTCAATGTAATGTCTCGCGGGCCCGTGCAGCTCATCCAGCTAGCAAGCGCGTTGTTTTTGAGGCTCCGGAACTTGCGTACGAAAGCAAAGTCGTCGATACCTGTTCTTCCAATCTAGGGAAAATTGCTATGGCACCGTTCCATATTTGTTCCACTCTCGTTACCAGAGCGTGAACAGCAATCTCCATTTCGAGTTCGTGAGTAGCAAACTCACATGCCCGTTTCAAGTGTGGGCCAAGCGTGTCTGGGTCATTAACGGGAAGGGATGGCTTACAAGATGTGCGACTGTTCCTGTGCCATATGTCATGCGCTCTTGAATTCAATCATTTCTATGTAATTCTTTGCATTAATGGACAAAAGTTGTATAGTACAATGAGTTAAATTCAACGCTACAAGGGTCAAAATTGGTTTTAGTACAGTGCTATATTGATATTAATTAATAATAACTACCATTTCAGATAATTTTTAAAAATTATAAAATAATTCCTAATTTTTTAAATCACAAAACATTCTTTTAAAATATTGGATTATATAATTTTAAATTTTACATCAATCATATATCTAAAAATCATAATAATAGAAAATTAAAATGACAATAATCTATTTATTTCTATTAATATTTTTTTACATATTTTACATATAAATAATAAATACAATTAATAAAAAATTGTTTAATCATCATACAAATATAAAACTAAGAATAATATTACAATTTTATCATATAATAAAGAATAATTACATCAAACATAAAATATAAAGAATAACAAAAGTGATGACTCTAACTTTGAAAAAGAAAAAGTTTCATGACTCCATAATTATTACAATAAGAGTTCATACCGAGGAACACAACTAACTAGAAATGAAGCTTGAAATAAAAAATTTATTGTTAAAAGTTTTATATTTATAATTTTTAAAAATTTTAATTAAAAATCTCGAAGTCTTTTTATAAATTGTTTTGTATTTATATTGTATATATAGAATTTAATATATGTATTAAATACAAATGAAATTTAAGAAAGAGAAGAAATGAGAACCTGAAACTTCATTCAATCGAATATCCGCTCAAATTACATTGACCTCAATTTTATTTTGTATAAAATCTTTGTTATTACGAAAAGTCTCATCATTATCATTATTCAAATTTATTGGATCAAATGACATGTTAATGCTTTTCTATTTAAGATTAACTTCCAAATCACTCTCATATATCGAAAAGGTTTATCAAAAACTCAATCAGTTAAAAGATTGATATGGTTAAGGTAAATTGGATCTAAAAACTCAATACATAGTTTTTTTGTGATTTAAATAAATTTAAAATTTTCAGATTTTAAAATTAAAAATGTTTATATATTTTAATTTACCATAGAAATTCTCTTATATTTTCCTTAAAAAGTAACATTAAAATACATATGACATAAGCATCACCTTGATTGATCAAATTTTTTGACATGACAATTTAACTCAGTTAATATATCTAACTCCAACAAATTAAACTCGATTAAAACTACTAATTTAAGATACTTACAATAAATTATCAATTTAGATAAAATTTAATTAGTTTTTAGATTTAACATCTTGGTTTGGTTGTCACATTAGCAACATTTGATTAACTTATATGTAATATTCATATCTTGTGTTTTACTATTATTTTTTAATAAAAGTTTTAAATGTATATATAACTTTTAAAAATGAAAATTTACAAAATTTTTAAAGAAATTTGAAAATTAGAAAACTTTTTTTAAGTTATTTAAACCATAAGAGATCCATAGCTATTAAGAGTTATAGTCAATTTATATCATAAAGAACTAAAAGAATGGAATAAAAACAATTCTTTAACTTTAAATTGATGCCATTTGTATATAAGACTTGATTCGCTAGGGGTTGACAATTGTAAGTTTGATCTTGATTTTTCTATATTTTAGTATTTATATTTATAGTGAATAAATCTTTATATGTATTTAGTAGTTGATTTTGTAATTAGTTTATTTAAGTAATAAACTTCTATTATCTATAATAATTTGTAAACTGTGTATTTTATATAAATTAGTTGATAAGTTAATAAATAAATTCAAGAAAATATTTAAGACAAAAATAAATTATAAGTTGATAAGTTAATAAATAAATTCAAGTAAATATTTAAGACAGAAATAAATTATAAGAAATTCAACTTTTTTTTGGTTTAACGGGAAACAGAAAAAAAAATTACACGACAAGTCTGGAGAGACAGGTCCCCGACAGATCTTCTAATAGGATACAATGACACCCTGTAGGTGCAGTGGCAAAATAGGTGACTCCAATGTCAGATTGGACAGTCTGGGTAGCGAGCCAGTCAGCGCATCTATTGCTCTATCGGTAGATGTGTCAATGAACAATAGATCAGTTCCTTGTGAACAGTTCCAGGATACCCGTAACTATAGGGTGGAGGGTCTAGGAGCGGTGATCCGGTGAAGAGAAGATCGTATGCACCACGAGCGAATCTACTTCCAACTCTATCCGACAGAAGCCCAGGCGCTAGGCTAGCGAGAGGCCAATGAAGACGCCCCAAAGTTCTGCTGATAACGCAACGTACCATCCGAGGTTTTGAGTGAAACCTTCAAATCAATTGCCGTCACTATCTCGAATGAGGTCCCCTGCTGTAGCCGAGCATTGGGCGCAATTACAGGCACCATCTGCATTTAATTTAACCTACCCTGATAACGGTTTGCTTCAACCCATGAGCTGTTCCTGGTGGAAACGGATGTCGGCGTTGCCACTCAGTAGATTGAGATATCTAACATGCAAAAGACAAAATGTGAAAAAAAAAATCGAAGAAGGCCAAGTAAATCGATGATCAAATACAACCAAAGGTTGGAGATTGCCAAAGAGCCCATTCTAATTTAAATATACTAATGTTAATAGTTATCTTTTGTACGAGTCTGTCCGAGTGGTGGATTATTAGATTGATGCGCGATGGGACTGTGCTTCATCACTTATATCCAAAATGTCATATTACAAATTGGACATGACTCACAGCTGGCATTTGACGGTTCCTTTATAGGGCAATTGATTACGACCAAAAGCAACTTTATCAATATTATATTACTAGCAGAATGCGCAGTAACAGTGCTTGTCAATTTAATTGAAATTAATACGAAAAATTAAAAAATTTGTGATTATAAAAAATTAAAAAATTGTAATTAAATTATAAGAAAATTTTAAAATTTTTTAATTAAATTATAAATCTAAAAAATATGTATTTAGTTATATTATTATATAATTTTAATGTATAATAAATATGAAAATTTTAAAATTAGTAATTAAATTATAAATAATTTAAATATGTAATGAAATTTAATTAAAAAGATATAAATATGTCATATTAAAATATAAAAGTTAGAATATAACAAATGAATAAGTAAAATTAGCAAGAAAAAATTTGTGACGAAAATTTAAAATATTGTTAATCATAAAGGATACAATTAATAGAATAATTAGTCTTTAAATTTTTGTAGTATTTCATTTTTATTGATAACAAAAAATATATATTAAATTAAATGCTCAATTAATTTTGTCTTTTGAATCATAAAATAATTTTTCTTTTTTCACATATCTTATGTAAATATCATTATTCTGGTGGTTGAATAGCGAAGGTTGTTGTGGCGCAAATGCACCGCAGCGATTTTGGATTTAAGAGTAAATATTGATGTCATGCAAATACACAATAGCGACATTGGTGGGGAATAGCTATAATTGCTATCGTGCAAATGCACGTTAGCGATTTTTAATTTTTCAACTTGCCATTCTGCATTTATTATATATATAGTGTATAAATGTGTTAAGTTGATATTTATAAGGCAATTAGGAAATTAATTATACGTGAGTTCAAATTAATTGTAAATGGCATAAAAGATATGAGGTAAAAATATATATATTAGAAAAAGGAAAAGGGTGAGTTTTCAACTTGCCATTCTGCATTTGTTATATATATATAGTGTATAAATGTGTTAATTTGATATTTATAACGTAATTAGGAAATTAAGTCTATATGGGTTAGAACTAATTATAAATGAGAGAAAAGATATGAGGTAATTAGTAAATAATATTAATTATATTAATTTTCAATAAATTGTAGATTAATTAATTATTTAATTAATTATCATTAATGTCAATATTAATAATAATATAATTAGGAAATTAATTAGACATACTTTTAAATTAATTGAAAAGGGCAGAAAATATATGAGATTATTAGTGAATAATAGTTATTATATTATTTTTAAATAAATTCTAGACTAATAACTAATCAGCTAATTATATTATAATTGTGAATAGTAAATGAAAAATGAAAAATGTTTTGTTATTGATTAAGTTTGTTATTAATTAAGGGCTAAAAGAATATAAGATAATAATAATTAATATGAAGATGATAATAATAAGCAATTTTTGTAGAAATGGTGGTCTTTATATAGTGTTACAGTAACAACGAAATTTGTTTAGACTCGTGGAGGTTATATAAGCTTAAAACATTTTAAATTGAAGAATGCAAAATTAGATTTAAAAGTCAAATTAGAACTCATTCATCGTACATTTGAGTACTTATATTCACTTCTATATTGTTTAATTTGATTTAAAATACACTGAAATAGGTTATGTGACTCAAGAACAATTCAAACTGAGCAATTAAAATTCAAATTTCAAACCACATTTGAACAATTAGATTAACTTTTATACCATCTGAAGTTATTCAGAACATATCAGAATCTTAACGGGAAAATAAATATTTGTATAGGAAATATATATACATATATAACATTGTTAAAAAAATATCTATGTTATATTTATATCAATTTATTAATATTATATATATATATAAGAGCAATATTAATATTGCCATAAATATATGAATTAAGTTGAATTATTATTATTATCATTATTATTTGATTTCGCTGCCGTGCAACTACAGGATAGTGATATTGGTGGTTGGATTGTGAAGATTATTATGGCGCAAATGCACCAGCATGAGTTTGGATTTAAGCGGAAATGTCGTCGTTCGTTATATGTGTATGTATATGTTATATAAAAAATATATAATAGCCGTAACAATTTTTTCATAAATATGTAAATTAATATGATTTAGTAATATATATATATATATTTGTTATT
>JANVCL010000007.1:17051083-17066747 GCA_026546855.1 Erythroxylum incrassatum | reverse complement strand
CAATCAAAAGACTTCAATGCCTCCTTTTCATCATTCGTAAAAAAACTAATGTCTCCCATTCTAGATGACACATCAAGACTAAGTAAATTGATGTGCAGACAAAACAAGAAGTCAGTAAACTATTAATAGGTATGGATTGGAGTAGTTGATCTTATCTGAACCAAAAAGGGCAATGGATATCCTATGCAATTTGCTAACCTTCCCTAATAGCTCCATAAATTGTTCATTGAAACTTCAAGTCCCCATGCAAGTAGCTTAAAGTTTCATAGGGATTGATTTAAAATGGCAAAAGACTTGGTTGTTTTCATTCCTTTACTTCTCCGTAAGCAAACCATGGGATGACAAGTTGTTTCTTGGACAAAAAACGTGAAATTGGAAAGCAATTGCTCAATTAATGACATATTAAAATTTAACTAATATTTTTTATAATTTAATATTTTGAAAATAAATACTCTAAACAAATTTAATAAGTTAAATATAATTTGATTAACTTAAATTTGGACTTAACAAATTTTGAAGTCATATTAATTGTAATAAATTAGTCGGATATTTTTTGAAATTAATAAATTAAATTAATTTTAAAATTTAAAATTTAAGATTAAAATTTATTTTAAATAGACCCAAACAATTCGATTGTCAATAGGAACGGTAACAGAAAAAAAATACGCCAGTTTGACTTTAAACTTGTCCAGGCCCAAATATCTAAATGATCATCAGTTCACCGTCATCCTGCTCTCTCTTCCGTTAAAAGTTATGTATACCAAATATCTATGATATGTAAAATATTACTTTTGGATTATCAATATATGTAGTTTGAATATTAATATATTAATAATGACAATTTAATTGTGAAGGTACTAAATTGTCACAATTCTCATTTTATTAGTGACACAAAAATAAATCATCACAGTTAATCCAAATAATATTATCAATCAATTGTTTTGTCACAACAAACATCGTATCTGTGACAAAATAATACTTCAGCAACAAAAAATTGCCACTAAATTACAAATGATAGTGACTATAGTTATAGCTTGGTGATTGTGACAATATTAAGTAGACACTAATTAATTGAATATTTATTGATAAAAGTTTTCGTCACAATAAGTAACATATTGTGTGACGATAAACCGTTTTGTTACAACAAGAAAAAAATATTAGTGAACAAACTATGTTTTGTTACAATAAAAAGAAAATATTAGTTACCAACATATATTTTGTCACAATTACAATTAATTCCTACCAAATTTATTTTTGCACCAAATTTCATAGGCTTTTAGTGACAAAGCATAGTGATAAAATAAAGTTTAACACTATTAATATATTAATAGTGACAATTTAGCTGTGAAAGATACTAAATTGCTACAATTACCATTGTATTAGTGACAAAACATATAAATCATCACACATAATCCAAACAATTGTGTCAATCAATTATCTTGGCACGAAAAAATATCGTATTTGTAAAGAAAAAAATATTTAGACACAAAAAACTATCACTAAATTACGAATAGTTGTGACCGTAGTTATAGTTTGGTTATTGTGATAATATAAAGTAGACACTAATTAATTGAATATTTATTGATAAAATTTTTTGTCACAACAAGTAAAATATTGTGTGACGATTAACAATTTCGTAACAAAAAGAGCAAAATATTAGTGACCAAACTATGTTTTGTTACAACAAATAGAAATTATTAGCTACTAACATATGTTTTGTCACAATTATAATTTACAACTTAATTATGAAAGATACTAAATTGTCACAATTACTATTGTATTAGTGACAAAAAAGTAAATCATCACAGTTAATCTAGACAATAGTGTCGATCCATTTTCTTGTAACAAAAAACCTCGTATTTGTGACGAAATAATAGTTAGTCACAAAATAATTGTCACTAAATGTCTTAATTCTTGTACTAATTATTCTTGATTGATAGTGATTTAATAGATTCTCTGGCTAAAGTGAATTGACATTTGAAAAACTGTTTTAAAATATCAAATTATAAATTAATTACTAATTAGCAAGAAAGAATATGATTAGAGTTATAAGCACAGATATTATACCATACACTATATCCAATTGAAATATTGGATAAAAATATTAAATGATACATCATAACTATGCATGAACACATTGAGTTTAATCATAACATATTGTTATACGTCAATTTTGATATATGATTATAAATTATTTATTTAAAAAATTAGCGATAAATTAAAAAGAGTTTTAATTTGTATAATTTTAATAATGAATTAAAATTAAAATTTAGAATCATTGTCAACGTATTAGAAACCTAATAAGTTACACATAAAGAGCAGTTACAAAGAGAAAAAATAGTATAAATTAAATTGTATTTAATTATATAGCTTAGTTTGAAAAACTTTATAGATCAAATATAAGAAATTTGATTTTATTAAATTAAATTAAATTAAATTATAACCAAAGTTTGACTTTAATCATAATTAAAAATTGTAATTTTAATAACCCATTGTTTTTTAATAAATATGAAATAAGCATAAAGGAGATAACAATCCTATTTATTCCTCTCAAACGATAAGTTCTTTTTATGTGCTCTATAAATATTGTTTAAGGCTGGACACTTGGATAATTTTTGGTTAACATCTCATAAAAATATTTCAACAAAAATTCAAAACATGTACTATTCAATGGTTTTCATGATTCATATTTTTAAGTTCTTCAATTATTTAAATTCGGTCAAAAAATTATAAAATTTTATTTTGTGCTATCCCTATGATTGAATCACGGCTAATTTCCCAACAATTCAACAATTAGTTAATCAGTGAACTGATTGAGACTCAACCCCAGACATCTAAGCCACCCCTCGAGCTTGGATTAAGTCTACAAATCTCGTGAAGCTCGCGGGCAGTTTATTTCGAGACGTGCAATGAAATGAGTATAAAGTATGCTTAGGTATGTTCTTTGGCAACAAGTGAATTACTTGAGCACCTTGATTTCAATAAACAATTCCACGTTTCTTTGAACACTTTCATCAAACATATGGCGTATGTATAATACAAAAACTAAATACACACGCATATATTATATTATAGATGCAGAGAAGCAAGGGAGAGTTGTAACCGTAAATCATGGGTATTCTGAGAACAGAAAAGGGGCAGTCTTGGAAAATCGAAAGTTTCGTGGCATTTTCATGCAAGCATTTGACCTAGCTACCAAAATAGAATTAATTTCCGACAGAGCCTTGGGATTTCCAATTCTCTCCTCTTCAATCGTTATCCGAGGCGACAACCTTCAGAGATTCAACCGTCACGGCAGCTTTCAGGTCCGCGTTTGAAAACACTCCGCTAATGATAATTTTAGTTACGTTTAGATCATAAGTTCCAAAACTATGGGAAAGGGTTGGTGTGTCAATACGTACCTGTAAGGAAAATGCAGGTTATATTATGCGTCTGATTCGTTTTTATTTTTTCCAAAAAAAATTGAATATAATTTGCGCTTATATTTTGATATATAGAGAACAATGAGTGAGGTGTTTGAAGGATACGAGCGTCAATATTGCGAGATTTCAGCCAATTTGTCGAGGGAATGCACGTCGGCAAGCGTCCTCGATGGAGGTTAACGAATTAGGAACTCTTTTTTAGCTTATAAATTATGTTCTTGTATTTTGATTGCCAGAGGTGTGGAGTGTTATGTAATTCTATGACCTTTTGTTTTTTTTAAAAGGTCTCCTTTTGATTTGATTTGATTTGCAGAGCAAAAGAAGCAGAAACTTGCTGAAATTAAAGAGGGGATTGATGATGCTGATACCTTGGTAATCAATCAATCTATTGATAGTTGTATTGCCGATGGTTTCTTTGGGTTTTGAATAATGCCTTTGATCTCTCCAGGTTAGCAAAATGGACCTTGAGGCACGGAGTTTGCAACCAACTGTAAAGGCCATGCTTCTTGCCAAGTTGAGGGAATACAAGGCTGATCTTAACAATTTGAAGAATGAAGTTAAAAGAATCTCTTCAATAAATGTGAGTCAAGCGGCACGAGATGAGTTGTTGCGGTCGGGAAAGGTTGATGGAATGACGGTATGTTTGCCATGATTCTGTTTTTTCATAACCAAACAAATTGCGAGTTTTCCGACTATAATTACACACGCTCAGGCTTGTGGTGATCAAAGAGGAAGGCTGTTGATGTTGACAGAGAGGTTAAATCAATCTACTGATAGATTAAAGGAAAGTAGAAGAACTATGCTGGAGACTGAAGAACTTGGTGTCTCAATCCTCCAAGATTTGCATCAACAACGCCAGTCTCTTTTACATGCTCACAGCACCGTATGCCTTCTAGTCCATCATAAATTCACAGACACAAAGTATCTGTAACAACTAACAAAGGCTTGTATGTTTTATTTTTAATGCTCGGTCTCCTGTACTGAGCTGACAAGTTGTTAATAACAATTGTGCAGCTCCATGGGGTGGATGACAATATTGTGAGGAGCAAGAAACTACTATCAGCTATGTCGAGAAGGATGAACAGAAACAAATGGATAATTAGCTCTTTGGTTGCAGCCCTTGTTTTAGCGATACTACTCATCCTCTATTTTAAGCTTACTCATTAGTTGTCTGCACCCTATGGATTATATTTTAAAGGTTTAACATTCGATATTAGTATTTGTCTTCTTTCAACTTTTGGCGAATGGTACCATTTGTGTCTTCTTCTACTGGATCTGATCTGGATGTGCATATAGTTTTGTCGTGCCTGTCATTGTCAATGCGCTTGTGCGACCTATTTGGTAGTTATTGTCTTTTCGGTCCCAGAAAGGACACGTTGTGAAGAGTTCAGATCTTTTGTCTAATATTATGGTGTTTTGTTGTGTCAAATAAATCTCAGCCATTTATTTATGTGGGTCTCGCATAAGACCTACGTAAGGCCTGCAAAATAAATAACTTAAATTTCACGAGATAAAATAAGGTAGAATAAAACTAAACAGAGGATCTACGTTCCGTTGCTAGTGACTACAACGTTTAACTTCTGCCGTTGTTCGTTTTACAACAACCATCGATGGTGTTGGACACGAAAATCATACCGTTCAAAAGGTAGGGTCACCCTGAGGATATTAAATATGGAAAGGCGGAGGCTTGTGATTGGTGGAAGTAGAACCTGCACCGGCAAAATAATTGGCCAGCCAAGTCTCATAGGGCTTTAGGTGGAGAGATAGAAGAAAGAGATTTTTTATGCATGACGTGGCCGTTTCTCTATCTCTATTCTCTACTAAACTATCCTAATAAGGAAGCACTTTTCACTTTCATCTGTATAGTCTAACCTAGCCCACTCTGCCACGTCTTCCATTTCACTAACCTACGCCGCTATGCGCATTGTCTTGCTATTACACAGTCATTGCCATCCGTTTCACCCACCTTCCCCACCTCTTTCTCGAAGCGTACGTTAGAGACATCCAGTGTCCGTAGTTTCTAATTTTTTATTACAAAAAGTTCATAGAGAGAGGGAAAGCAAGAGTCAACAGCTTGAGCTCAATAGATTAGATAAGAAGTAGAGAGCTAAGTTAAACAGAGAGCAATATTCTCGAATTTTTCCGCGAGCAATATTCTCGAATTTTTCCGCTTTGGGTGGTTTCCGGCGGAAGAGAGGTTTGGGAATTTGGTCCAAATCCTGCCGTTGGATTTCCTTTCCCTCGATCTGGAGAGTCTGTTGTACTGACTTTAGATTTATTTATTTTGCTTCGTCTGCTAAAAATGGAAACTTTACATAGAGGGTCCGATTCATATCCTAATTATAATCTGTGTACAACTTGAAGTGGGTTGGTTTATTCATGGAAGTCCTCTAGTATTATCTTGGTTTGGCGTGGGAGTGAAAAAGTTGTGTTCTTTTTATGGTTTTGTGTGGGAAATGGAGGGGAAGGAGATCAATTTAAACAAGGAAACAGGTCGAAGTAACGGTATAAGTGGAGATGGGTTCATTGACAGAAGCAAAGTGAGGATTTTGCTGTGCGATAATGATTCCAAGAGCTCTGAGGACGTTTTCACTCTCCTTTTGAACTGCTCCTATCAGGGTATATTTTCATCTAGTTTGCTAATATTTCAATCTAAATTTACTGAATGTATATGATGATTTTCCATTTTATTTTAACTCTATATTTCTTCTTCTCTCTGTTGAAGTTTACAAGTTACTTTTGGAAGTTTTATTTTTGTCATGAGACTGAGCGGTGTTAAGATATTACAGGAGCTCAATCAGTTTTTATATGAGTTGGGATCATCTTAAAATTTTTATGACCTTAGTGGATGATCTGATATGGACTAGAAATTGGATGCTTTTGACGTGTTTTTGAGAAAGTTGAGCAGGCACATATATTTTCGCTAGAAAATATACAAGCTTGTCATAATAGAATGATGTGGATGTCATGACCTTTCAAAAGGAGGGAAACTCTCAAATGTTCCGTTAGATTCGCCCTTAGAGACTGTAAACTCAGTTTGGTTCGTTAAAACAGAACTAGGTCCCACTTCCAGTTGATGGGGGAACATCGAGATTTGGGGTCATAGTCTTCTATTTTCATATTTTCACTTACTGTAACGATTCTGAGGCTTGATCGACTTAAAGTGGACAAAGTTATGTATATTGTGAAGCTGTATCAGTGCTTTTGAGATTCATCTTTTGTGTTTGACTGCTGTACGAACTTTCAAAATTGAGGAGAAAGAGTATAATGCCGTGATATAGGCACGTCAAGTAGCTTAAAAATGGAGGAGGAGGATACTTGAATTAATAGAAAAAAGAGATACTAGGTTTACATTGAGTTTTTTCAAAGAAGTTTGAGTTATTTCAATTTGGTCAAGATTATCCATGTTGTTGCTATTTTTATTCTATTAAG
The DNA here is from genome assembly GCA_026546855.1 of Erythroxylum incrassatum. NCBI lineage: Eukaryota > Viridiplantae > Streptophyta > Magnoliopsida > Malpighiales > Erythroxylaceae > Erythroxylum > Erythroxylum incrassatum. The sequence goes on along the minus strand of JANVCL010000007.1, from coordinate 17,059,893 downwards.
TTGGATTCTATTTTTAATTTGTTTGAGCTTCTGGTTAATCTTACTGATGCTTTTGGAGTTTGACAATTCACTTTTCTTGATTTTCATGTCACTGAACAAGTGAACTTGTTTGTGTGCAAAAATTTCACAAAGCCTATTTGGTTGAACATGTCGATAAGATTACTTATATGATCAGGGATTATTTTTCTGTATTTGGTTCCCATGTGCCACATCCATTGAAGATACTTTATATCTTAGAAGTTTGACATGCTTGCTATACTATTTCCTAATGATCCTGTGTGCCTTGGATACACAGTTACGTCAGTGAGATCGGCTAGGCAGGTAATTGATGTTCTGAATGCTGAGGGAACCGATATTGATATAATACTTGCCGAAGTTGACCTTCCAATGACGAAAGGCATGAAAATGTTGAAGTACATAGCACGGGATAAAGAACTGCGTCGCATTCCTGTTATCAGTAAGCTTATTTTGTTAAATTTGCTTATGATCTTGTTTGTTGTTAAATATTTTTCCAGCTCGTTATTGACATGCTTTCCCTTTGATAAGTGATGTCGGTGCAGGATGAGGTTTCAATTGTCGTCAAGTGCCTGAGGTTGGGAGCCGCAGACTATCTTGTGAAGCCCTTACGCACAAATGAACTACTGAATCTATGGACACACATGTGGAGAAGGCGGAGAATGGTTTGGCTTCCTTTTGCTTCCTAGCTAGCTTTTTGGTCCTGTTACTACTCTCTATCTCTCTCTCTACACACACACACACACGCACACACATATAAAAAGAAAATAATGGTCTGATGATAGGCATTATCATTTGAATGTTGTTGAGAATAACATAATAAGCTTTCCTGGTCTATAAACACTTTTCAATGCACATTGTCAAAATATTATTTCATAATTGACAAGATGGGTTGGCATGTGTAATTAGTTAGTTACCAAACAGTCATTTCATTGGAAGCATAGGTTGGTGGTCAATGCTCTAAGACTGTTTTCTCAAATTCTTAGGCTGAGTAAAAATTAGCCTATAACTGTTGCACAAAAATTGACATACCATGGATCGAGCTATGAACAAGTTGGGGAATAGAGTTTTATGCATTGAGAAAGTTACTTAATCCAAAAGTTTAAGTTGATACATAAGGTGTCAAAAGATGTAGCATTAGTTTCCAATGGCAGCAACTTGCCTGAATATGCATATCATGAGGGCACATTTTGTAATTGTCTCATAAATTTTTTCTACAGTTTTCCAACTCACGATCTTATTTGCATGAACAAATAAGGAAGCATTTTATGTCTGTGTGCTTGCAGCTTGGATTGGTAGAGAAGAACATCCTGAACTGTGACCTTGATCTGGTGGTATCAGATCCCAGTGATGCTAACACAAACAGTACTACCCTGTTCTCAGATGATACAGATGACAAGTCTCGGAGGAGCACAAATCCAGAAATGGGGATGTCTGCTCATCAGGGAGATGAGGTTAGTAGAATATGCAACTTGAATAGAGTGTAATAACTCAGTTATTTGATGGAATAACAAACTTGTATCTATCTATTGTAGTGCTTCCTTCATTTTGTATCTCTTGAAGCCAACATTGTACTAGAGCAGTGATCAACTGCACCTGCATTTATTATTTCCACTGATTTCTGTCACCATGATTCCTCATTTATGTCTGCACATATCACCCTTAAATGAAGCAGAGGACCTTAAATTTGAATTCTTTGTGCTTGTTACTTGGAATAATGTAAAATCAAGGAAAATTTGCAAATGGCTTTTTTTAACTGTGGCACCTTCTACATGAACAGCTCGTGAGGAACTAGGATTTCGTACCCAAAAGCTTGACATGCAATCTAAAACCCTTAAACAGAACTTTAAAAATTGGTCTTTTTCTGTTTACAGTCTGCTGCTGTTGCTGTTGAACTTTCACCCACTGACGCACAAGAATATCGGCCTGATGTGCCAGGAACCAGCGACCACAGAGCAGGTGATGCCTGTAGCATCATCTAACTGCTAGTTTTTCAATATCACGTTTGAGATATGAGTTTGATTCCATTTGGGATTCAGAATCAGGGATCAGAAACAGATAAAATAGAATTATCCAAGCATCTGGTGAGCCTAACTGGGCATGATACACTAATCTTCAAGTTTTCACTTTGAAGTATGATTTCTTGTCTGTGTCAGCATATGGGCATTTGTAAGAAATTGTAAAAAGGTTAAGCCAAAATCTTTCGTAGGCATTCTATCAGTTGTTGCTTAAAATGTTCATTCAACGATGAATTCTATTATCCATCGTCTTGAAATTTGAAGTGGCAAAAGTTGAACTTTTCAGAATTGTTGTGCAGGACATTCTTGTCCAAGAAAGAGTGAGTTGAACATTGGAGAGTCATCTGCTTTCTTTACTTATGTTAAATCAAGCACAACAAAGAATAATTCTCTTGTAGCTGCTCCCAAGGATGATAAGGCTTCTCAAAGTTTGAAACTTGAAGATAAAATACATTTATGTGGTCAGCCAGTGACTAATGATGCTCAGTTGCATGAAAATGGAGAAGCATGGGATAATTATTCTCAAGATGACTTCCGTAGCAGTTCCAGTGTCCCTGATTCTTTGTCTCTGGAGAGGTCTTACACCCCGCCATTATCAAAAGAATTTCCTCAAAGGATTTTCAATGAAGAAAATCCCACTCAGGTTCTTATTCATCCAAGGAACGAGGCTCCGACTGATGCTTCAGGCTTATCTACACAAAATGTTTATCCATATTACATGTCTGGTGTTATGAATCAGGTGATAGTGCCACAATCAGTGCAGCTGTTCCCAAAGAATTTGCAAGAGCAGCAAAATCATGCACCTTCAGTCATGCTTCCTCAATACAATCATCTTCAGTATTGCACATCTCAAATGAATGGGATGGCGTCATTTCCGTATTACCCTGTTAGCATATGCTTACAGCCTGGTCAAATATCTGGTACTCCCACTTGGACATCAGTTGGAAGTACTTCTGCTGCTGATGCAAAACCCAGTAAGGTAGATAGAAGAGAGGCAGCGTTGATTAAGTTTAGACAGAAAAGGAAGGAGCGGTGTTTTGATAAGAAGATAAGGTATGTTAATAGGAAAAAACTAGCTGAAAGGAGGCCTCGTGTTCGTGGCCAGTTTGTGAGGAAGCTAAATGGTGTGAATGTGGATCTCAATGGTCAACCTACGCATACTGACTATGAAGACGATGAAGAGGGTGATGAGGATGAGCTTGCATTAAAGGATTCTTCTCACGAGGAAGATCCTTCGGGACTGTAGTTGGTTGTTTCCCGTTGATGAAATCCCCTATATTGTGTAGATGGCCCATGCGGTTAGGAAGCTTTGATTGTGGATTCCCGATAAGTTTCCCAGTTCCATGCAGATGAAAAGTGACAATACTCCATTCCTGTGAGAGATAGTTTGGATCAAGTGGCAAAAAGTGGGAACTTTTACGTAAGAGCACACTAGGTCACGCTGAACGTGACAAATTCGTTAAACAAATTTGAGTTGGTGGCCTGAAAGATGCATTGCCACTGTTGAGATTGTACCAGGGGAGAGCCTACATTCCCCGGTGAATATTCACGTGGATCCAAGCACCAAAAACTGGATGGCCTCGACAAACATCAAAAGGAAAGTGGGAGTGTTGAAATTCCCAAGGAGAGGATGGTGTACCGAATTTTACGACGCAATTTACACCGTTAAAAAGCAACTCCCTGTAGAGTTCATAATATGACTTCATAGCTGCCTTACCTGAATTCAACCTTTAATATGGTGTCTGCAATTGATGTATCAGGTTCATCCTAATTCGAAGTTTTATATTTTGGAGCTGTAGATACTTTCCTTCCTTCGCTATTAACCTCCTTTTCCACAATTTTAGCATCAATGTGTCGCTTGGCCTCCAGCGCGATTGTCACTCATGCGCCTTCCTTGTCAGGGCCAAAACCGAGTATCTTGCTCTCGATGAAAAAGCAAGGATAAAGTAAAATTCAACAAAATGTACCATAAAAGAAAGGAAAATCCTTGATAGAGCTACGTTTCTTGGACAAGCTTTATTTAAAAGAAAGAAGAATCCTAGGTAGACTAAAGATTTGGGGGTAAAGAATAATCTTAGGTAGACTAAAGATTTGGGGGTTTTTTATAGCATGTTATTGTCATCCCTAGTGTAAGTGGTATAGAGCAAAACTGTCATAACACATGTCATGTGTTTAGAAGTTGTGAACAGCGTCAGCAATCGTCAAGTAAGGAGCAGCGGCAACAAAGTGTTACCTAGGTAAATGGTTTCGGAGATGAGACGACAGAAAATCTCATAGGCATGACCATTGGTGGAGGTGATTACGTTTTTCAGAGGAAACAGATTATAACCCACTATACGTAGATGGAATTTGTATGTATGATTAGAAGCAAACAATCATTTAAAGTGTGCAAAGGGAAAGTTTTTCCCAATTATTATTTTTGGTTTTTTCTTTGGAAAAAAATAATTCTGGTTATATGTTCATGTCATTCTAAGAGATTCAAGCAGTGGTTCAGTTGGTTTATGAAATCTTTCTAAATTTTCCAATTATTGGAGATATTGTGTTCGAGTCTTCATTCAATGATCATTTGAGTTCCAGTCATTTATCAAATTACCATTTGGAAAACATTATTTCATATAAAAATATTTTATTAATAAATAAATTTCTTGTTCAATTTGTGGCTTTCATCTTTTGCAATATATTTCAGCACGTACATAAAGCCCATAGAATTCTAACAGATACGAAAATTAAAAACAGAAAACAGACCGGCCAATCCAAACCAGTTGAACACCTACATTTTACACTGCAGAAAGTTCGCTGTCACATACAATGTTAGAATCAGTATCAATGTACTTTGAATTCCTATCTGTCAAACAATAAAATGGTAAATCCTTTTATTTGTTAGCCTAATACTGGTCACAACCTCCCATTCATGAACAGTCAATCAACTGTCGCTGATGACCAGCTTTTTGGCTACTAATCGAATCCCAGCATTCTGATAATAGTCATATGGATCCAAGGACACAAATGCATCAACAAGGGTCTCTGGCTTTAACCAGTTTTCAAGCTCTGCATAATCAAAATTACCGAACACAAGCTTTTGCAGGGATCCAGAAGTTTCCTTCTGATACATCTCTGTTACACATTGAGCACCATCCCCATTTCCTGTAGTCGGTATGCTGTGCAAGAAAGACAGGAATCAATGTATACAAAACTGACGTTAGTGCATCATTCGCTTCACATGATGGAATGCACTAATTATTGAGTACTGGATTAAAATATCCCAGGTAACCATTTGCCTCAATAGAAGATCTTAACTTTCAATATTCAAACTATGGTGTGGCAGAGCACTATAACCTTTGAAAGAGCGAGCTAAAGTAGACCATGATAATACTTGCTAAAATTCTGAGGACTAATGAGGATATGATACAATTAGCGTGAGAAATTAAGCAAAAAAGGGTCTCTTCTACATTAGCTTTTGCCCTGTATTTAATTCTCAGCCAACATTTTTCTGAAAGCAAAAAATAACTTGAGAAATATGTCACAAACGTGACATTAAAAATAAATTAGATAATATACTCAAAAGTGTCTAACCTTTTAAAATATTTTCAATTTAGTATCAAACTTTTTAAAGTTTTTAATTTAATGACTAATTTTTTAAAACTTATATAAACCAAGTCAAAAAGTTATTTTTGATGATGTGACATATCCATTAATTGTCATGTGGATGTCCATCTATTAGCTATATTAGCAAAAACTAACGTTTGTAAACTGAATTGTTAAAGTTTTAAAAGATTGGTCACTCAATTGAAAAATGTAAAAACTTAGGCATTGTATTGAAAAATTTTCAGAAAGTTGAACACTTTATAATTGACTATCCCATAATAAATCACCCTGGAAGGAACCCAATTCCCTTCATCAAATGATCTAATCCTACATGATGCATTATAGAAATGGTATATGACTGTTACTTACTGCACCCTTATGGTAGGGAGGTTGTGGTATCCTTTTCTCATCACAGCAGGTCTCCAATCAGAGTTGCTACCTGAGTCCATAGATAATTTTTGTACGATAGCATCACATGCTTCAAGAACTTGACACAAGTGCTCAGATGCCACAGCCACAAAACTCAATCGTGGGCGACCAGCATTGTCAACAAACCTCTTATTTATTCCAAATCGTACCTTCAAACGAGGACAACAAAGCTGCAAAGAGACACCTTTGTGCAACAATACCATTTTTTGGCCCCCACGAGATAATGGAATGTGGGATGCGGTAATAGCAGGCACAGCAACTTCTTCAGGATCTAAATATTCCACAGAGGCAGTACATCTTTCAGGAAAATTGGCCGTAGAAGGTACCTCCTGAATCTCATGACGAGGCCTTTCTTCCATAGTGGCATCTGGTTGGAAGGAATTAGTATTCATCTCACTGCTGAGAGTGGCCATGTCAAAAGGGTCTTTAGTAGGGTTGTTTGTAACGAGAGAAAATATTGGATGTTTTCCATTAGTTCCATTATCTGCGATGCTCTCAAACTTTGAACTTGAAGATGGAGTTTTCATGTTTTGAGTTGACCCTTCTGGTGGAGATTGCCCATTACAGCGGCTTCTTGTGGTGGCATTTGGTGAAACCCAACTTCTTTCTGGAAATGTCTCAGGAAGGCTGGACTCCTGTGGATATGACAGGTTTCTATCAATGGCCAAATTAATGTGACATGCAAGTTCACCAACTTAATCCAAATACAAATGACCATGGTGTAGATCCACCCTGGACCTACCAAGCGTAAGAGCTGCACAAACATTAACTTGCAACATCTACTTCAAGTACTAAAAAGAATTGATATCCAACAATGTACTTGGGAGCAGAGTAGGATTAACCATTTTGAATCCTTCCCTACAACATAACGAATAAAATTCCTAGGGGAACAAAGCTAAACTGTATTTCTTGTATGGCAACCAAATGCTAAATAATAGACAAGACATGACAGAATCAACAAATAATGATAGTTATGATCTTACCAGGAACAGAACTGTTGCACAATACTTCAGAACTTCAAGGTTCATTCTAACATCATCCAAGCTCCTGAAAAACCGTAGCAAATTAAAACTTAATTATTGCTTAAAACGTGAATAAAACAATTTACTTCCAGTTTTTGAGAGATATACCTATGCTTCTGCTTCCCAAGTCCAAAATATGTTGCAAGACTAGCCATCTGCATCGAGAAACCGAGAGTTATAACAACATGATCAAATTAAAGAAAGGAAAAAACAAAAAGAATACCTTCATGTCACCAGCTCTCCTACCAAACCTCTGAGTCAACAATGCCAATGAATCAATTGTACCCTTAGGCTCCGGCGGTGATCTCCCAATCTCAATAAAAGCCTCCCTTACACGAGGGCAATCAAACCTCAGTATATTATGTCCCGCCCAAATCCTCCCTAAGATTCATTGGCATACAAAATACCCTGCATAAATCCACCTTATCCATACACCAAATGGATACAAAACATAGGGAAAGAGGAATTGAACTAAGTAATAATACTGACCATGAAGAATGTCGTAGACTGTGTCCGCAATCTCCAAGAAGGTTGGGGCCGACTCGACAGAGTCTGGCGTAATGCCATTGCAACGAACGGACAACGACGAAATGAGAGACGGGTTTGCGGGCCTGACCAGGGTCGAGAAGCTCCGGAGCTCCTCAAGCTTTCTGGGGCAAACCAGTATAGCTCCGAATTCAAGAATAGCAAAACCCTGTCTAGGTTGGGTTGGTACGGTGGTTTCAACGTCAAAAAACGCTATTTCCGATCTGTTATCGCTGGGGTTGACCATCGTCTGTGATTCACGAAAGTCTTCGAGATAAAGCTCAAGTCTTGAAGGAGGCGACAGGGTTTAAGGTGGTTTTGTTTGTTTGGCTGCCGACGAAGGAGATTAAACGCGCCAATTTGAAGAGTATTGAGCAGGCGTGTGGGCGCGTGCTATATAGGAGAGAGTGGCGTGTGAATTCGGTTTTGGTTTGCTTCTCCAGGTGAAAAATCACAACTCAAAATGGATTGGTTATGCAAGGCCTACTGAGGATGGCAAGCAATACGACACGATACGCAAAGTCAAAACGGGGAATCTTCCATTTTGATACCAGTTCTATGTCGTTTTGGATTAGTTGACTGGCAACAGGTTTTCTTTTGCATGTGGTATGTGAATTATTAATTAGTGTATTGTCTTGTTATAGTTCTTTGCTTGCGAGTCCTCTCTTCTACTTTGTACAATTCCTTGCCTTTCTTAGGAAACCCACCCTGTGTTTTAGTTGGAGGCAATACCTTAACTAACCTTAACCACCACGTTTCCATGTTCTTGGAAGTTCCAACTCCTACGTAACAAGGGTTGTTTGCTATGTACGAATCCGTAATCCCAACTGAAAGTTCCAATCTTACGTAGGTTGTTAGTTGAGGTAACACACAAATGACAAAACATTAGTATAGATTAACAATAGGTATGACAATCTAAGATGTAAAGAAAACGAGAGTAAATTTAAATGAGGAAATGAAAGAAAGGAAAGGAAAAGAAGTGAAATTTAATTTCCTTCGTTCGGATTAGAGTTTCTTAAAATAAGTGAGAGGAAATAGAATTTCCATTGTTTGGATATATAAATGGAAAATAATAGAAATTAGATAATAATATATAAATTTGACAAATCTGCCCATGCATATAACTGTTTGTAAAAATTCATATTTTTCGACACGTATGTGATTTTTGGTTAGAACATCCAAAGTCTTCAAGAGCATGCAAATCCAGTTCGCTATT
>JANVCL010000007.1:17013906-17030871 GCA_026546855.1 Erythroxylum incrassatum | reverse complement strand
CCATGGGGAGTTTAGTGGTGGTTGTCAGTAGTGGTCTCTTATCGTAGGATATGTACCGAAATGACCTACGGGCGTTCTGGTGGGTACTCTATGGCAAGGGGCGCTACAGAAAAGCTGTATCACTTTCAATGGAACTTAAAGGAAATGGAACTCTAGTTGTTTAGCCATAGGACAAACATGACAAGTTTTATTGATAGATTTAGAAAGTAAAATAGGTAAATGAGAAAGGACACCCTTAGATGGATGACCTAGTTTGTTGTGCCATATAGAAAAATCAATATTATTGTGTGAGTTACAAGAAAAAGAAGGAATGGATGCAGCTATGTTGACATATTGAGGATTAGTACATAAAGAAAAGATTGTACTAGCTTTGAATGAATGGCTGTGTAGTATGTAGAGATTGGCTTTGACTGTCCCAATAGCTAGAGCTTTTCTACTGTGAAGGTCCTGTAAAACATAATGATTTAGATAACAAGTGAAAATAATGTGAGAATCAAAAGATAATTTTTGAACAGAAAGAAGGTTATAGGTCAAAGAAGGCACATGAAGAACATTTTGAAGAGTTACAGTCTAGTTTAGAATGACACGGGCAATGTTTTCTATATTTCTAGTATGTCCATCAGGTAAATGTACCACACTCCTTATCTGAGGTTTAAAAGAATCAACAAGCAATAAAAAATCCCCACATCTGTGACTAGATGCTCCTGTGTCAATTATCCAAGAACTGATTGAAATGTCAAGAATTAAGTAACAAGTGGCAATACCTGCAAAGTCACCAAAATAAATGGTATTCACATGATTAGCATTAGGGTTATTGTCTGAATTTCCCTTCATAATCTTCTCAAGCTTTTGGTGAATGAGCTCTGATAAAGAAAAACTCAACTAAGAGGAATTAGAAAATTTGTCACTAAGCATATCTAGAGGATTATCAACCAAATTAGCACATGCATTAACTCCAGTCTATTGCCTCTGCTTCTTTTGTTCCTTGAACCAGCCTGGATAACCATGCTTTTTGAAGCATGTATCCTCAGTGTGACCAGAATTATTGCAATAGGCACAGAATCTGTCTCCCTTCTTTGCAGAATCTTTCTTCTTATAATTGTCTTTAGGTTTATTGCCAGCAGCATTAGCGTTACCTCTACCTAACATAGCATTAGTCTCAACAACATCATTAAAATTCACTTGAACCTGGCTTTGCTTCTCCACTCGAGCCACCATAGAATACACCTTATTAATGCTAGGAATAGGATCTAGCACTAATATCTGACTCCTAATACTGTCAAAAGAGTCATTAAGTCCTATTAAAAATTGCATCACCTGATCTTGTAGCATCCTCTTACAGCAGAGTATACACCGGGACGCCCGTAGGTCATATCGATACATATCCTATGATAAGAGTGCACTACAAACAATCACTACTATACTTCACATGGCATCATAATAATAAACATCAATATAAAATCACGAACTTTTTGAAATTGTGTATAACTTTCCGATTGGGAAAAGGCTTTGCAAAAGAGATTGATCAAAATGTAATATATTTTGTTTTTGGAATGTGCAAATCGAAATTCTGATATGAAAAAAAATAATATTTGGCAACTCTTGGAAATGAGATGTTTTTGAATAAAAGTGGGCCCCAAATTTGTTATTATTGATTTTCCTGTATGATTAAAAAAATATATACTGAGTTTTTAACTAAGTGATGTAGCACGCCACCCTCGCGGGGCACGGACTCGGATATCACTATCGATGTCGGGTTCGGGTCATGCGGGAGTGGGGTGCTATATTTATGAATGCGCCATAGGCATCTCATATCGACTGGAGAGGAGAATGAAGCATACCTTATAAGGATGTGGAAACCTTTCCTTTGTAGACGCGTTTTCCATGCCCTAACGTTCCGGATCCCATTAGAACTCTGAAGTTAAACGTGCTAGGGCCAGAGCAGTACCAGGATGGGTGACCTCTTGGGAAGTCCTGTGGAAACTTTTCATCCCTTCCTTACGTGTCAGAAGGGGAAAAGCAAAACCGTGCGGGTGTAAGGCCCTAGAGGTCGAGGCCAAAGAGGACAATATCTGCAAGCTGGTGGGTGTGAGGTCGAGGTCCTACAATTGGTATCAGAGCCAGTACCCGAGCGATGTGCCAGCGAGGACGTCTGGCCTTCCTGAGGGGGGGAGGATGCGACATAGGCATCGCATATCGACTAGAGAGGAGAACGAAGCATACCTTATAAGGATGTGGAAACCTCTCCTTTTCAGACGCGTTTTCTATGCCTTAACGTGCCGGATCCCATCAGAACTCCGAAGTTAAACGTCCTAGGGCCAGAGCAGTACCAGGATGGGTGACCTCTTGGGAAGTCCTGTGGAAACTTTTCATCCCTTTCCTACGGATCAGAAGGGGAAAAGAAAAACTGTGCAGGTGCCAGGCCCTAGAGGCCGAGGCCTAAAGCGAACAATATCTGCAAGCAGGTGGGCCCGAGGCCCGAGAGGCCGAGGTCCTACAATCCGACCTCTAATGGTATCTATAGAATGAGTTGAGAGAACTCTATAACTCTTACAGAAAGGGTTATGCAAGAAATTTTAGGTCCATTAAAACTTAAGCCTGTTTATAATAGATTTTGGAAGTTTTAGTAATTTAATTTAAATTAAATTCTAATTTCAATTATACCCAAAGAAGATCTAATATCTAATATTGATCCTTATTTATTAAATATCCCATATTTAGTCATAAAGTTTATCAAACTTTACCATCAAGTCCAACTTGATTAAAATATCTTTACTCTATTTAACTCATTCTTTATATGAGGTCCATTAGGTTCTCCAATAAATTAGAAATGATTATAAATTATAATTATAATTCATAATAAGAATTAGATAAATAAAAACTCCTTTTAATTTATCTTTAATTCTCCAATTAAACAATTTATAATCATAGATTAAGATTGACATCTAGCAACGTATCTTGATCACCCAAATATTTAGGAATGTCGAAGTGATTTTGACTAACCTTTCCATTTATAATTTTTCTGTATAATTCAATCATTCATTATATAATTTTCTCGTATTGGGTCTGTTCAGTGAACTTATTCTCTAATAAGTACCTACAAGTTTGTTTAATTATCTCCATACTTTAGCTTATGAGATTGACTACTGCTTTTATAAGGAAAATAAAATGTGCACTAGTCTTTTTATGTTCTATTAATATCTAGTCTTAATAGAATAATGACTAAGAACAATATAGAGATAATACATAAATGCATTATAAATCTCATAATTATAATCTCATTATACTTTTATTTATAGTGTATTATTATACTATATACTTTATCATATACAATTAAACACGTACATGATAAAGAATGCCTTTAACTTATTTTGTCACCAAGCTACAACCAATCAATTGATTGTAGGACATAAACTAAGAAGCATAACTTCATATTTATATTTAGTGGAGTTGAGATAAAATTTTCGACCATACAAAGTTCTTATGGTGTTTCTTCTGTGTACTTTTATTGGAACAGGAATAATCCCTCCTCCACATTCTCCACCTTGAGGCCTAGAAAATGTCTCAACTCACCAAATTCTTTCATTTAGTAGCTTACAGAGCGATTAATTCCAGTTTGACTATTCTTATGTATGTCATTTATAGTCATGATCATATATTTACTTTATTCTCCATGTAAAAGTGCATCTATTAGGTCCATTTGTCAAACCTTTCATGATTTGCTTATTTTTAGTGCTAGTAAAACTCTGACTGTAATTAACTAATCATCTTTCCTGCATGATTGAAAGTTTTATCACAATTGAGGGATGAGATCTCACAAGATCTGTTGGCACAGAGTAAGAATTGGGTAAGTGACATAATAAATCTCATCCTCACAATTGAGGTCATGTTTTTGAAAAAAATTCACATGCTATCAATCCTTCAACCTATCTATCAAACCTGATTTTCACTTTATAAATCCATTTGCTTGAAATAGATTTTATACTACTTGATTTCGGTACTAAATCACACGTATCATTATATCTCAAATCTTGAGTTCTTCTTCTAATCTTTTTACTTAGTAACTTCTTTATATATACTTGACTGTTAAGTTCTTCTGTTAAAATGTCATTAACGTATTTAGGATTCGTTTCACATTCTCTCGTGGATCTCCGAAATAACTGTGTTGAATTTTTTTCTTCCTCATCTTCTTTGGTTTCTTCTTATTAAAATTATTCTTTCTTCTTGCAAGGGACATTCGATACACTCTAATATGTTACAAATTCTAATTCACTTCAAAACAAAATGTTACAAATTCTAAGTTTCAAATTTAAGACTTAATGAAACACATCTCCCTTCCTTTATAAAGTGCTCGCTTTTGAAATGAGACTTCTCTATAAAGTTTTTTTCACATTTTCTTTAATCTTACTTTGAATGTGATAAAAGAACTATTTATGGTGAATATCATAACGATACTTCATCAAATATTAGTTCTTATAAACATAGCAACATCTTAATGTTCCAATATATTTTGGCAAGTTGATAATTTTTCATTTCAACAATTCTATTTTATTGTGATGTACTGGAACATGTTGATTGTTGTTACATATTTACATTGCCTCAAATAGTTATAAGACTTATTAGATACATCCTCCCTTATTATTTATATATAGATATTGTATTCTTCTTATTTCAAAATTTACCTGTTTCATTGGGCCAATCATATATGAGTGAACTAATTAAAGAGACACCTTTAATTGAAACTTTGAATCATCATAAGAAATTTGATCTGCCAACTATATTGACAACCACCACATCTAATGATATTTCAAGCACCTAGTTGGGGGGCCTTACAGGCCTTAAATATGACACACGTTATGCATCTATGTTTGACAAGGACTATTTCGAGGCATAGTCACTATTTTACCAACATGTGTAATTAGTATCTTAAAATTATTGATCGTCACTACAACTCATTTTTCTTTCTATTATGATGTATTTAACATTTTCTTTTCATCACAAACCATATAATTGGAGCAAACCGAATCAATAATTCAATTACTACTATAATTTATTTTGTCACTTATTGAGAAAATCGATCAATGTTTTGCCATACAACAAGTTACGATCTCTTCTTCAATTGGACATTCTTCAATCATATTATTTCCTTCTCCAATTGTAAAGGAAAGCCTTATTCTTCTTCACTCTTAATGATAGAGGTGGTAACATTTCCTTTCATCTTCTTAAATTGATAATCCCAAGTAAAATGTCTTTTTTTAATGTCTTTCCTTATCACAGTTGTAATTATTTCAAAGATAATACTTCTTTTCATTTCTTCAGGTTCAGATCACCTATTCTTGTTATCCTGTGCCTACTCTATTCCATGAGCATTCATCCATCCAATTTTTCTCTGTCACATTTATTGGATGGATGAATGCTCATAGAATAGAGTTGGCAGAGGGTAAAGGGAATAGGTGATCTGTTCCCATTTCGTCTCCCTTAAAGTTGCCGACTCCTCGTTACTAGCTTTCTCCTACTTGTCTCCATTATTAATCATTTGATTTTTTATTGTTGTATAACGGAGAGCCCAATCATTTATTTATCTAACTTAGGTTGATTTGCTAGAATATTTCTCAACTAAGTGTTGGTTCCTTAGCTTAATCATTTATTGCTATGATGAGACTATTAAATTATGACTTTGAGCTATGAATAAAAATTCTACTCATACGCTTTTCAATAATTTAGTAACTTTAACTTTATTGAAATGCTGACTTACGAACATATTTTACTGTGAGCTATCATTAATTTGTTCTCCAATCGTTGCATTTTTATATTATTCATCCTTGTAATGATTGTTTAAAGAGTATCCCATGCTTCCTTTAATGCTTTTGCATCCTCAATAGTGTTGTGTTATTATCATAAAATATGAACATTGACTATAGGCTCATGATCAATCATGAATTTGTATATGCAGAGGCAATGTGAAAAATACATGTATTTTGGTGGAGTTGCATAATATTATGATGTTTGGGCACAATCAGTAAATTTTGCTAATGATGATTGTAATATTTGTAGTTTCTACTCTACTAATTATTGAATATTTAAATCCCTATCCTTTCTTTCATAGCCTACTTTGCCCCTTGGCCCCATTACAACCAAAGGAATAAAGACCTTTTTAATTCATGGATATGCCATAGATGGGAGTAGTGGAGAAATAGATAAGATGCAAGCTTGCAAGCTTATGGTAAGAGACATGCATGAGAAAATGATTGAGACCAACCCTTAAACACTTGTGTGAAGGTGAATGCTTTTTGAGAGACTTTGTTCATGGCAAGTGATTTTGATTAATTGAAGCATTATGATGTCTTTTTGTTGCTTAGTTGTGATCTAATTTATGAAGTAATATGTGTCCTTATGTCTATGTTTCAATTCTTGCCTATAATGCTTTCAACATATTGGATTGAGCTATGATGATGATTAGGTGTGGAATGATGGAAAGGAAATGTTTGTGGGTATCATTCATTTTAAGTAAACCCTCAGGAGACTATAACTCCTCCATTATGGATGCACAGTGGTTTAAAAGCTTGTGGTATATGCTAAATGCCACCATACACTTACAAAAGTGGAATTAATAATTTGTTTAAGGATTTAGTAGTTAGTTTCCTTCTGTTTTTGCTTGGGGACAAGCAATAGTTTAAGTGTGCGGGAATTTGATAAGTCAAATTATTCATATATGATTTTGGGAGGAATTAGAACTCATTTGACCTATCTTGTTTTGAATTTAGAGCTTTCTTTGGTTATTTCTCACACATTTCAACTTTATTGCTTAATAGGTGCAAATGGATAAATTTTGGGCATGAGGCATAACTTTGACTGTCGATGTCAGATTAAGGTCATTCAAGTATACTTTCGAAGAGAAATCTGAGTTCTACAACTTCTGTGAAGACTCCAAAGAGAGATTCTATCGTCTAAAGGGTCAATATGGTACGATTTTGCAAGAGGCCTAGGGTATGTTAGTTAAACGAACATCGCCAGGCCAATTCCACTTCAGAGACTCGAGAAGGAACGGACATCGCCTGGCCAATTCCGCTTTAGAGACTCAAGAAGGTCTGCTAAATGGAGATAATGTCCATTAAACAGACATTGTCTGACCAACTTCACTCCAGAGACCCGAGAAGGTCCATTAAACGAATTTACAGTCCGCTTAACGAACTTTGTTAGTCCAAAGACACTTTATCTTCCCCTATTTAGCAAAAAATAAAGACTCATTTTTAAGACCTAAAGAAGGGGCTAAACACTGAAAACGAGGATAAAACATAAAGAGGCACCTAAAAGAGGAAAAGAAGAGGAGAAAAGAGGAAGGAATCAAGCATTAATAGCAATCTTGTTTTGTGTTCTCTCTACCTTCTCTCTACTCTTTCTTGGATGTTGATTGGCTTTATGTGTGTGGATTCTGTTATCATGTTCTGGAACTAAACCCCATTTAGGGTGAGGTATGTAGCTTATTTGGGGGTTGGATTTGTATTTTATGGATTGATTGGTGTTGCATGAAAGTTCTTAGGTTATGATTTATTGGTGTTGAATGAAAGTTCTTGGGTTATGTTTATCTTTCTTACATTTCATTGTTGTCTCTATGCTTGATCACCATAGATGAAATCTTAGGAATCATAAGATGAACTGAGAGGTGAAGTATGATTTATGCACTAGGAAGATAAACCCATTAGATTTAGAGATAGAAATATCCTAAACTAGTGTGATAACTTATGGCTGCTTGTTCTTAATGAACTTGACTAGTTAGATTTCACATTGAGAGATGGTAATCAACTAGTTGGGTGTTATTATATGCCTTGAGAGAGAATATGAGTAAATTTGTGCAATTGTTATCATATCATATCATTCAATCAATTCCATAATTTATTGATCAATCTCTTAAATTGGTGAACCCCAAAGGCCTAAATTCAAATAATCAAATTTCCTCTGCTTGTCTATTTTCGGTCTTTACAATTTATTGTCTACTCAAATCCAACCATTTTTTACGTTGATTTTAACTTTTGTTCAAGTAATTAGGATTAATTCTGTAGTGAGTATCTTAGTCCTTATGAGAGACGACCTTGTAATACTCGATTTGTAGGTACTAGAAACGACTCTGTGCACTTGCAGATTGTGTCGAACAATATGAATTCCTAGGTCAAATGAGGTCTACATTACTTAAGACAATATACCTCAAAATAAAATAATGGATTGTGCATCCCTCGAGGTGCATGTCACCTTAATAGAGGGAGAGGCAAAGGAAAGTAACCAACAACATAAAGAGAAAGGAAAAGCAACTGCAGAGTAAGTAGATCTAACTTCCCCAACGGGCTTACCCCCTTAACAAAGGATACATACGTAGCAAAAAATGAGAACAAGATGGTACATTCAATACTATAACCTCTACACAAGGTAATCTAAAAGAGAGACATGCAACCTCACTTTTTAATAGTGGTACCACTAAGATTGGAAGGAAGTTCAAGAGGAAAAAACCAAGTAAAAAGGCTCCCAATGAAGTTTCTCATATGGAATATGTAAGGCCTAAATAACTTTACCAAGTAATTGGTAATTAAGGACTTGTTGCTCCTTAACATGCCAAATTTTGTAGTCTTTGTGGAAAAAAAAGAAAAAAATTATAAAAATTCTTGTGGTTCTTAAAGTAATATTGGACAATACTAACTAACCATAATGCTCCCATAAATGCTAGGATTATTATATCTTTTGATCCTTCCTTTTTTTTTGGTTAAACAAATAGCCTTGCTTAAATCAATTTTTACATTAAGATCTCTGTAACACCCCTTATACAGAACCTACAACCATCCACATAAATGGCAACCAAATTCTTGTACAAACAGTCACGTCATACATTTCTTGTACAAACAATCACGTCATACATTTCTTGTACAAACAGTCATGTCATACATTTCTATTTATTTATAGGGACTGTCATTCCACATTTTTCTATTCAATGCTATACATATGTATATTACAAATTTTCATATAATTTAACATTATCATTGAAAAGTATTATTACATTTTTTATTTACATGTTAATCCAAAAGGAAAGCGTACAATTTCCTTTATTACATATACAACCATTCTTTAATCAAAAGACATATCCAAAGGTACTTTTACTCTTAGCTGTTGGCCTTAGTCCCTGCAGATGTTCTCTATACCTCACTCCTATGACCTAGACCTACATAGATTAACACCTATGCTAAGCTTGAAAGCTTAGTGGAGAAAACACTTAGTTTGAATGACCAGTTACGACAATCATCTGCCAAGCAGGCACATTTAGAAATATCATATCTCACATACCATAAATTCACATTCATGAACCAAACATTGATATTCAACACTCATGTAAATAATGATGACATATTTAAGCAAAGTAAATAATGCTAATGTGCTTCAATATATTATCCATCCATCGGAAATGCACATTTATAAGCTAAATATTGATATTCAACACTTATTGATACAAATTATCAATACAAATGCAAATGCTAATTAATACTAATTATTTATGTTGCTATGTTGTATTTCTTATTTATAACCATTTACTTTACTTTCTGTGTTAGGCATGCATATTCTCAAGGGTGTGGATAACAGGAGCTGTGGATATCTGAAGATAACAAAATTGTGGATACTTGAAAGTATCAGTCTGTGGATACCTGAAGGCATCAAACTGTAGAAACATTATAGTCTCAAAATGAAGACACCATTGGTGTCAAACTATAGCAGCTACGTTGCATCTCTATAGGCATGCCTATCTATCCACCACTAAGACAATAAAGTAGGCATTATAACATTTCCTTTAATCATTTGTTAATTTCAAAATTCATATATTGACAAGTTATATGATATACATTTCAAGTAATAAAATATATATCTAGGTTCATACATGCAAGACATAACTTACCACCATTCGAAGGGTAGCAAAATCACACTTGTATAATCATATATACATATATGAGCAATAAATATGCATAAAAATCATTTATGTACGTGTAAGTTTTCTTTGGAATGCATTATGCTCAATCTTAAATTCTAATATTCAATCACCCAATTCATATATGGTTCCTATTTCATTTATTTCTAGGTATTTGAAAGTTTCATATACATACAAAAAAGTTAAGATAAGATTCAGTAAAAATCAGAAACAAAAAAAACTCAAAATAGTGCAATTTGCGCTAAGCCCACGATGGGTCTAAAAATAGACAAACAGTTAGTCCAGAAACACATCACATGATGGACTCCATTTGTTCCTTAATACGCATATAGAAAACATTTGAATTAGGTTTTAAGTCTTCTAGAAATTTGTTACCCTATGTCTTTAGTTTCCATATCACCAACAATCAGACAATTTAGACTTTCCAATTATGAGATATACACCAAATATCACAAGCTGCTCCAAAATAGTGGCAACATCAGGTCACCATTTTTGATCTAGTTTTTGATGTCATAAAGCTAGAATTAATTTAGAGTCTTCTAGAGATTCTTAGTTTTATGTCTTAGGTTTCATATGCAACTGAAATCACTAAATTTAGAGGTCTGTAGGCTAAGTTATGACCCAAACAATGTAACTCGTTCAACAATCCCTAGATAGAATTCTACTACACGATACTCTCTTGTCATATTCAACCAATTCTATGCGAGATAACCTCAAAATAACACCAAAGCATCATCCCAGAAACCATTACACTTCTAAATGAGTCTTTGAATCCATTTAAACATACAAATAAAGAGAAATTAGACTAAGTGTAGTCTTGAACCTTAAAATTGGCAAAGTAGTTCTTCTAATGTCTTTCATTCCCTTCCTCTTTAGCTTTGCTTGACTCACAAAATGAAAAATGATGAGATGAAGAAGGTGAAATGGAGAAGAGAAAAATTTAAAGTTAAAACCCCAAGTTTTGTCCATCTCCCCTCTCCATATGCCTTTTCAAGAACTTTCTAGTCTTAGACATTGACCGCGCGTTGTAATGCTAATCAAAATTAAATTAACTAGACTACTACTATAGCAGTGGCGAGTCTAGGTCGATCCCACAGAGAGTGTGTGTAAAGTTTATGAAATGAAATTAACCGGTGTTTAAGAAAAGGGTGGTTTTGTATTTTTGGAATAAGAAAAATAAAAATAAAACTAAATAATAAAAACAAAGTAAAGAAAACATGGAAAAATGATAAATGTGGGGAATTTGGTAGGGACTCGATTCTTTGGCTCAATCTCGGCCTACATCCTAATTAATTATATTTCATTAATTTGGTATTCTTTAATCTCTCCTAACAACTATTAATCTTGGGTTAAAAATTAACCCAAGTTTTTCTTTAGGTTTTATTTAATCAAGATAAGATCGTTAATTAAACCTTACCATCGAACAATCTAGGATACGATCTCTAGATTTAATTAGGCAGTAGCATTACGAATTAGGAAAATCGATTAATCAAGGCAACAACCACATACGATGCGTTATTTAACCTAGGTCATGTTATCCCTAATGATTACGAATAATTAGTCGCTATACGTGAATTTCAACATAACAATTACGAATTATATTGAAATTCTAGCAGTGGGTTTGAAATTAACAATTCAATGAATGCATTAAAATCATCACTCACAAAACCCAATAGGTTCATACACAAATAACCGAATAATAACGAAAATCCGATTATCCATACACAATACTCAAATTAATTAAAATAGGATAACACAATCAATTCCTAATGAGAGAAAGAAATAACAAAATAATAATAAAAATACTTAACCTGGGTCGTTGGCGTCGATGTTACATCCGAACTGGCGTTGGGATCCCTAGTCTTTCATAAGTATTTTTCGGAAAATTGCTTCAGCCTCCATCTTTATCCCTAACCAACCATCCCTTTTGTTGCATGCTTACTCACCTCCTGCGGCTGCTTACTGTGTTCGCGCCTACTGTAGCGTTACTATAGTGCCTACTGTTCCATCCATTTGACAATTAAGTTTTGCACTCTTTAAAAACCTTCTGCTCCTCTACGTATGCTCCTTCTCTAACGCTCGCAGCTAGCCAAGCCAAGATGCAACTCTCACCTGCGCCTGCGTCCCTACATCGCGTCTGGCTCCTCGCTAGCGCTACTAGCGCTGATTTTTTTCTCTGTTGTGCGCCTCCCCCTAGCTAATTGATACTCATGTGTAATTTATTGTTGTCCTTTAGTGCGCTGGTCCCCCCTTGCATGTTGATGTGTCTGCCGTCTATTAAAACGCCAGCCCTCCTTTACTGCCTAAATGTTGCGTTTAAACGCCAGCGTCTCTAGTCTTCTGATTTGACAATTTTATTTGCTACTCTTCCCAACCTCCTTGCTCCTCTGTTGCTCTTTGTACGCTGCTTTCCTGCGTAAACGCAGCATACGCAAGCGTTAAACGCCAGCGTCTCCTGGTCTCTTATGCGTCCTCCCTGATTTATTCCTCTCCTTCTTGTTTTCTCTACAGTGGCGTGTGATGTGACAATTTTATGTGCAACCCTCATTAAATCCCTCTCTTCTGCGCTGTGGGACGCCGTTTAACGCATGCTGATATGCGTTTCTCTAAAACACATGCGTTGCGTATCTTACAAACGCTCACATGCTGCCGCTTAGCTCCTTCCCATCACACTACCGTTTTGCTTCTTAAATGTGTAGCGTTTTAATGCTGCCGCACCTGGAGCTTCTCCTCTACTATTGTTTAATTTTCCTTGTTTCTTTTTTTGGGATCCATTTTGCTTGTCTTTTATTTATTATTATTTTCTTCTTTTTTCGTAAAGATAAACAAAAATAAATATTCAGAAAATGACCCATATGTGATACTTTTGACTCACTTTAATTTCTTTATTTCCAAATTGTACCTAAAATAATATATGAATTAAAGTGAGTATCTTAAGCATTTTTGTATCATTAATCGCTAAATGTAAATAATTAAAAATATCAACAATTAAGCACATATCAATCCACCTCATTACGGAGTTGAGCTTCCACGACGGTCCCTACCACCTACGGTATGACGATAGGTTTGACTCTCATCAACATCTTCAGATTGTTGAGATTGTCGTTGAATGTTTTCTTATATTTGGTCCTATTAGAAGGTAATGTTTATGTTAATAAGTGATAATTATTAAGCATTAATATTAAAGCATAAATTTTGTAGACATTTAGCTCTCCACATCGGGTGTTGACAAAGGTCACACCGTCATGCATCTTAGTGTGAGTGTGCAAAAAAAGTTGACGGGATATAGGCTTGATGCCTATAGACCTTTCCTGAATCAGAATAAAATATTATAAGTGAACTATAATTTACAAAAATTTTAGCAGAATTTCATCTATTTTATGATATTTACCTCCTGTTGAACAAATAAAGTAACTCAACAACATAGTCATATATGGCACCAGAAATTTATAACATTACCATTCTCCATAATACACATATTGTCATTCCAAAATTCACACATCAAATTAAATTGAAATACACCAAAGTGAAAAAAAATCAAAATGTAAGTGTAAAGTGTAGATACTTACAAGCTTATTTGCATACTCGTGGTAAGTAATAGATCCTCTAGTATGCCCCGGTTCTCCACATCTGTTGGTAGAATTACACTCTAAAATGAACATTGACTCGGGTGATGTCCAATACTGTTGCTAACGACTCCATATTTGTTCAGAAATATAAGGCGGTCATACACTAGTCTTATGTATCGCACCAATAAAGTCTCGATAACATGTACGTGCTCGTCTCTTCCATACTTTATAAATGACCGCGTTAAATTCAGAATCCCAAAAATATTCTTTCTAAAATAAAAGGAAAAACTACGATAAGTATTTATAATCTACAATATTTATCTAATTAATGTATAAATTTCAATTAAAAAATACAAAAACTATATTTTTTGTACCTCATACTCTTGATAATAAAAATTCTATCTCCTGAGGGATATTTTTCCATATATAACCCTCAAGATCAAACTTCTCCTCGAATTTGGATGTCATGTTTCTTGAGCACGGTCCAAACGGAATCAACCTAATATTAAAATAATTAATTTTATATCATTTTTAAATTTAAACCTATAACTTCATTATAAACATAAGGTGTTTCATGTATTTTCACTTACAGATTGTTGACAATTGTGATGTAAGTTTTTCTATCAACTCCCTCAGCTCCAAGTTAAAGGTCTCCTCCTTCATCCGCATCATTTACCCCTTATATCTCTGTCAATATAGGGGTGATGGATGGTATAGTAGCAGGTATGAAAGGTGATGCCTTATCTGCATGTATAGTAGCTGGAGGTACAACATCTGATTCGATTGCAGTTGCAGAGTGTGATGCTTCACCTGGACAGTAAATGGCTCCAAATTGTGGTATAAAGCTTGGTCGCATCATATCATGTTTTCTCTTTGGTGACATATTTCAACCTAAAATCTAAACAACATAGAATATGCTGAAAAATCACTAATGGTCTACATCAAAGTTGCTCTTAATACAAAATTTTGTTTTAGAGACACATCATATGTCTCAGCACCATATTCCTAAAGAAGCTGCAATTCAAATATCAATAGTTGTAAGAATATATCAATTTTATGCTTTGGATTTGTAGGCCCTGGCACAATCACTGTCAAGAACATCTGTGCCTTATTCATATACATCCATAAAGGCAAATTATAAGGAGTAATTATGATTGACCATGATGAATATTGTTAGCCGGATTGACGAAAAGGTTGGAATCCATTCGTTGACAATCCCAACCTAACATTTCGACTTTCAACTGTAAACTTATAATGGATGTTATTGAAATGTTTCCATGCCAGTGCATCTTATGAATGACTCATTATTCCATCTTTCTGTTTGTGTTCATTATGCCATCTCATATGAGATGCAATAACATCATAAGCATATAGTCTTTGAAGTCTCAGAGTTAGCGGGAAATAATACATCCACTTAGGGTACTAATTTTTGTTTCATAGAATGCTTTCTAGGCTTGAACCTAGATCAACCACAAAATTTACACTCTTGTAATTCCATATCACCTCCCCAATATAACATACATCCTAATTTGGAACAATCTATCTTTTCAACAGGCAAACCAATACCCCTAATAAGTTTCTTCATATTGTAAAAACTATCAACCATTGTATGATCAGGAAGTAATGATTCATTATACTATCCAAGAATTTTATCAAAACTATGATAAAAATATGCCCTTTAGACTTTATGTTCAATATTCGAGCAATTGAAGAAAATGGA
This sequence comes from Erythroxylum incrassatum, assembly GCA_026546855.1. Classification (NCBI taxonomy): domain Eukaryota; kingdom Viridiplantae; phylum Streptophyta; class Magnoliopsida; order Malpighiales; family Erythroxylaceae; genus Erythroxylum; species Erythroxylum incrassatum. Next base: position 17,015,621 of record JANVCL010000007.1, on the reverse strand, counting down.
GTCATTATCTCACAATTTGGCCATAATTCTTGGTCAGTTGAGTGTAGTAAGTTAAAAAATTATTTTGCATATGGGTTTGGTTCTTCTTTAAGATTTTCTATATTTTTCTGAAAGGTATAACTGACTGCATCATAAACCATTTGCATATAAGGATTTTCAATTACACCCACATTATTTGTTCTAAATCCAATCCCCCTTCATACTCATCTACATTCACTGACGAGTGTACTTCATTACCCCTTCAAGTGCTACAAATCAATCGCTCCCCATGTTGTGTCAACTCAAAATAATTTAGAACAAACCATTTTCTTAGCTAATGCCCATTCACTTCATCAATAGGAAGGAAAAGAATGTGTTTGCACTTTTTACATGGACATCTGATCTTTGGGCCATCTATATATGTAGGTTGAGAACATGCATAATGAATAAAAGCTTCAACTCCCTTAATAAACTTAGGATTAATGAAAATCATCAGGTGTTAATCGTTTATACATCCAAGATCTATCAACATTACTCATTTATGCAAAACTGTTAATTTAAAAGAGTGATTTCATATTTATTATCCTTCATGTCCCCTAAGTTTACAGAACATCTAAACTTTACACAACATCCCCTAAGTATTAATCAATCGAATTATTTACCTACAATTGATGTCAATACTATGGTACTTGGCATTGTTTACCCCTGTAAATCAAGAAAGCAAGTTCTTGCTGTGACTTCTAGGCTCGTGGAATTTTTCACCGATAAGCCTCACGGGAGCTGCATCACAAGTTTCCAGCCTATATACTGTCCTAGGGGTTTATTATGCAAAGAACTGTCTTGTCTATTAATCGTATTAATTTCTTTTGTTAATACTAAGTTTACATTAATCACATTGAAGTTGAAGTATTTATGTTTGAATTAATCACCTATAATTGATTTCAATACTATGGTATGTGACATTGTTTACACCTGTGAATCAACAAAGCAAGTTCTTATAGGCTCATGAAATTTTTCACCGTAAGCCTCACAGGAGCTGCATCATGGGTTTCCAACCTATATACTGTCCTAGGGGTTTATTAATGCCTCAAATCATCCATAAGATCTCAAACTCATTCCACATACAGTACATACTTAGACTATCAAAGAAGAACATAAAAACTCATAAATGATTATAATAATATTCTAAACAACAACACAAAATCAAGACCTCATTTTGCATTCACACAAAACCTAAACGTATCATAATCATATTATTAAAGCAATACATATGGTAGACATTAGTTCGACGACTTACCTGGATGGACGAACAACTTTTGACTACAAAGAAGAAGGACGAGCGATGCTCTTCAACATAATATAGGGCTTGCGAAAAAGAATATTTTGTATTTAATATAATACACTTGTTTAGTAATTTTGTTATATTTTTAATATATTAAAGCAAGCAAATAAAAAATAATATTTTTTATTTTGAAATAAAAATATGTAGACTTTTAGTGGGAGTAATGTTAAAAATTAATGTTATGATAATTTTAATAAAAATTTGTCAATAATTCCTAATTTTTTATAGTGTAGGAATCATGCTTAATAAACATAAGGTAATTTTCAAAGCATATATCCATAATGATAAGGAAAGATAAGAATAACTCAATATGTTCTTAACCAATTCCATTAAAGTATGCTTATGCCTTTATGCAATACTTTTGTATTTTAGTGTGACGAACATTATGTATTAA
>JANVCL010000007.1:16973370-16985676 GCA_026546855.1 Erythroxylum incrassatum | reverse complement strand
CATTTTGTCCAACCTTATCCCACTGTTTCTTAAAGAAGGCGATTGTATAACCATTTGGTCCCAGAGCTTTATCATTACCAATATCAAAAATAGCTTGCTTGATCTCATCATCCGTAATTGAGGCAATCAAAGTTGCATGCATCTCTGGATCCAACATTGCTTCATTCCTTATCACCTGTAGGTCTAAGCTTTCCTGAGGGGATGAAGTGCCAAGAAGCCCCTTATAATAGTTTACTATACATTTTGTCACTTCCTCAATTGTTATGGTTTCAGATCCATCTTCTTTAATAAGGTGGGTGATTGCATTTTGTCTACTTCTCTTCCGAGCCACCTCATGGAAGTACCTAGTGCTTCTATCAACCTCCATCAAGTGTTTGCATTTGGCTTTTTGTTGATAAAAAATCCTTTCAACATCTTGCAAGAATACCACTTGCTTCCTTTTAGTATTCACCATAAGTGTTAATTCTTTGTTTTTGGGTTTGCTTAGGGAATCTTGATATGCTCTTTGAAACTCCTCCTGTGCCTTCTTTACTTTACTAGTAATGTAACCATACTCTTCATTATTCAAAGTTTTCAAGGGGGTCTTCAATGCCTTCAATTGCGCATATGGGATGTGCTGCGCAATTCCAACCACTTCCATGTCCCAGATGTTGGCAACTATATCTTAGGAAAAAGGATGGTGGAGCCACATTTTGAAAAACTTGAACGGTTTGTTCCCTTAGACCTCCTAGTGATTGAATTCCACCATTACTGGACAATGATCCGAGTCCACCATCATAGGTAAGAAGTTAGCCGAACAGTGCATACCTTTTCCTTCCCATGCTTGGTTGACAAGGACTCTATCCAATTTTTCCCATAACTGGTTTTTCTGCCAGGTGAAAGTCCCATCTCTAAATGGGGCACCTTCTAATCCGAGAGTCACACGACATTCTTGTAGATCTTTCAACAAGTATACGAATGGGGGTTAGCATCCAATTCTTTCACTAGCTATGCATACACAATTGAAATCCCCCATTATCATCCATGGCATCATTGAATCCGTAGCTAGCCCAATCAACCGCTGCGATAATTCCCTCCATTTCGTCATACTATATAACCCATAAACATATGTCACTAGAAATTTCCTTTTAGTGATTCAGCATAGCACCCTACAATGGATAAATTGTTTGCCCTTCTCCAATACATGACAGGAATAAAATAAGGAATTCCAAGCAATAGCAATTTGGCCCTTTAAGATATAACCAAAATTATGGCTATAATCCCATCCTGAAAACCTATTATTCATCATACTACCCAAACCATTTGTAGTTAGTTTGGTTTCCAAAAGGCAAACAAATTTGCAGTTGTGTTATCGGACTAGGTTGACAACACTGTTTTGTTATGAGGCCGTGTTTAGGCCTCGGACATTCCAACATAACATCTTCATTGTCGCAGTTGGGAGGGCCCCTCCCCTCCTGTTTTTCTGTTTGCGTCTGCAGTGCATTTCTCACTCACCTCGTAACTCCCCTTCAGTTTTTCTTGCCCCCTTATCACCTTCATTCATTCTTCTATTGGTAATTATCACTGCCTTGCCTTTGCTATTGTTTTTAAAACTCTGCACCTTCTGCCAGTCACTACCATTAATTGTTTTTACCTCCCTCTAAGTTGGATGTCATTTTGTCCCCTAGCTTCATTTACTGCCTCTCTTAGTTAGAGTAGATTCTTTATTCCTTTCTGTTTAGATTTGCAGTCCACTTTCTCTATCTTGGTTTATGTCTTGTTTTATTCCTATATGGCTTCTCGGTTTGTCACGTTTCTTAGCATCCATACCCTGATTAGCCTGACTCTGTAAACCACCATCCTTATTAACATCTCCTTTATCCAATAGATGGCCAGCCTTCATGCCCCCCTCTTTAGAAACCTTCTTCAGTAACTTTTTACGTGTTCTTCCAGTGGTCTTACATTCGAAAGGGTTATGCCCAAACTGTTTACAATAGCAACAATAACTAGGGAATGTTTCATAAATCACCATTTGGGTATATCTACTTCCCCCCAGCATTTTAACATCAAAACTAGTTACTGGTTTCCTAGACACATCCATCTCAACCAATATTCAAGCATAGCCAATAATGGATTTCTTACCTGTTATCTTATCTGTGCAGATAGGTTTACCAACTTGGGAGCCAAGCTTGGAGAGGCCTTTTTTCAGTCCACAATTCTAATGGAATGTTCCAAAATTGCAGCTACAATGGGACTTCCATGAGGTCTTGGTAGTTGAAAGCAAAGCCTTGTGACAACTTTTTCAGCAACAATGTTTTCCCAAACAAAATATAGGGGCCCTTGCTAAAACACTGGTCCGGTCTTCATCTGCTTCGAATTGGAACACAATCCAGCCCTGATCATGGGGCAATAACTTGCAAGGCACTCGCCATTTAGCAATTAGGCTTTCAAGGGCTTTCATCCCCGAGAACTTTCTAGTGAAACATTCGACAAGGTAGTACCCCCATTCCTGCTCAAGTGGCATTATGTCCTCATCCTCTATTGTAACTTCATCCTCAATTTGCATGTATTCCAGTTGTAACCCTTGCTTCAGATCACTATTGTTTCTAAGGAGGTTCGCAAATGATGGTTTGTTTGTCTCTTTTAGTGATCACAGGAACTCGGTTTTGCATTTTGTCGAACACGTTCTGTACTAGCTCTTCTTCATTCTGTTTGACTGGGGTTGACTATGGCATTCTATCAAACACCTGCAATGCAGACTCATCTTCTTCTGACCCATCAGTGTCAGCTGAATCTACACTCCCCAACTTAATGTCCTCATCAGCTGTGGATGCATTCTCATCCCCCAACTCTTCACACAATACTTCAGTACTCACATCTTTTCCAGTATTCAGTAACATACCTGGTCTGTTCGCAAAAGCCACCTGCTCTTGTTCATGAGGCTTACCTTGCTGTATTGTTCTTCTGTCTCCAACACTGTGTATTCCTAAATCCACTTTCGCTACCCTCGTCTCAGCATTCCTATTCCCTGCAGTGTTCTTTGTGTTTGCTATTTTTATCGACTAAAGGTTCACTGCACCCATCTTTCACATTTCCCTTTCAACAATGTCCAGATTCCCCATAGGTTGTCTTCTCGAATTCTCTACTTGTAGCCCCACGCAATCTGCTGTGATGTCTTTCCCTTTGTGCTTTTTCTTTCCCATGTTTCAGACCCGAAGAGCCTGGTAGGGATTACCCTAATTGTATGGTGCTTGCGAAAACAACCACCGTAGTCGCCAAAGACCAGGGCCAACGGTTTGCCCTAAAACTAGGGCGGCCAATTGGTATAGTCTACCGGATGTACCCAGCAAATCCACTTCAGAATCACTAACTCACTCAAGATTAGTTAAAAAATGGTGTATAGTCGGATTGCAATGAGGGCGAAAATTGGGAGAGAAACCAATATAAGTGTCATTTATCATAAGACCTTAATACCTATCAGATTAGCCATCATAATAAGGAATCTTCACCTCCAAATCACTCCAGGAAAAATGGGGTATATAAAACTAGCAATACTGGACTAGTAATTTCTGTTTGAGTGAGTAAACCTATACGTTGGTTATTTAATATGTAAATATGTTTCTTTTGTTTTGATTAATTGGTGAACACCGGTTATCATTACATTTTATTTATTTATCTTTTAAAAAATTATTTCCAATGACTCACTTTAAACAAAAAAGTCTATTTTTGAGAACAAAAGATGTATATTTTAATTTATTATTTTGGTTATTTAAATAAAAATTGAACTTATATTTATAATACTAAATAAATATTACTTCTGATCGAACCAAACATTTTAGTATTTACAATATTATAAAATAAAAATCAAATAATTTTAAATAGTAAAAATGTTTAAAAATAAAATTAACTACACCTATTGAGTTGAGTTAAACTGGAAATAAGAGTGAAAAAAGATAGCTTTATTTACATTCCAAAAATCTCTCCCCACCAAGATCCTTTCTTCCTTATCCAAAGCGACCGATCCCTCAATTTGCAATTTTCTATAATTAGCCCCCAAAATCTAGTTGAATTGTCCTGCTATTTAGTATTTACAAAAATATATATTAGGGCTTTTCTTTTTTGCTTCTTCTTCACTTTTTTTTTTCTGGCTATAATGGACGTTCAACCTCCCTGCACTTGTACCCCATATCAGGCAAGGCAAAATCGCTGCCATCTTTGCCGCGGTGTCTCCGTCGCGTCAGGCTCTAACCTTTCCGCCACGGAAAACGCTGTGGAAACTGAAGGCAGTCGAGTTCTCGATTGTGTTCCTAAATTGGTTGCTGGTGCTATTTCCGGAGCTCTAACGGGGATCTTTGCTATAGGTTGTTCTTTCAACGTTATTTCTATTCTGATGTGCATTTATTTGACGTTGGTGTTCTGAAAGATTGGTGATTTCTGTAATCATGGATTTTACTTGACATGGGTTCTGCGAATTATGATCGCAAGAAATCGATGTTCTGTTTTTTAGAACAGTTAAGTATTACAAAATCAAATGTTCAAATTTTATGCTTCGTGTAAGGATACGCGTTTTCTCTTTTCCCTTTTAAATGCATCATAAAAAATTCCAATCCAGTTCTAAGGTTTGTATTGAGTAGAAGTTTTGATCTTGCAAAAAGTGAATTTGTTAGTTCTCGGGTATTCATAATATATGCTAACAGTGTAGTTGAATGTGCTATTATGCTAAAAAATTAAACTTTGTATGGTTGTATAGCTTCTCATGTTCTTATTATGACATCTTTTACTCAAAAAAAAAACATACGGGTACATATTTTTGCCTATATGTGTTTTGGGATTCTTCATAATACATGTTTGAATTCTCCTGCAGCTGGAGCATTCACTGGAGCTGTTACTGGCGCTTTAGCCAGTAGGGCTTCTGATTTCGGTGTTCTTCGCTGAGCTGGATTGGGGGCCATTGCTGGTGCGGTGCTTTCAGTTGAGATTTTAGAGGCTTCTCGTGCATACTGGGGCTCGGAACAGTCTGGTTCACGGAGACCGTCATCTATGGTTAGTCTTCATGTTCTTTGGTTGTGCATTTACTCTCTTTCCTTGCTTATGTTTTCCCCACAGGCAATGCTGGTTGCTGGGATTAATCCCTATTATCGAGGAGGAGCACGTCCTCGAGATCTGAAATTGTTCGCATATAGGGTATAGATGTGGCATAAAATGTGACCTGAATGGTGATTATTCGACCATGCTTGAACCCAGCTAACTGACTGGTTGCTAATTGATTATCTTAAATGTTGTTATATCCTGCTTTTCTTTAGCTTCAGTTTCATATGACACATTTTGCATGAATTTGTCTTTCTGTTTTAGTTTCTTGTAAATTAAACTTTCGTATTTTTTTGTTCCAGGCAGATTTCATAGAGGAACTTATCCAAGGGAGGTTTGTCGATGACCAAGTCACGCCAGCAATGTTAAATGCTTATCATTGGCAGGTATGTCTTATATTCTGATTCTCTCTCCCTCTCCTTTTTTTTTTGTTTTTTGACATGTTTATCCATTTCTATTTCTTCTTGTTATTTTGTCTCCTGCATGCCAAAGTGTTAGAGATTGAATGTTTTCTTGGATTTTTTGGCCTAATTGTATGCATGTTTAACCTGGAGGTTGTAGACCTGCCAAAAGTACCTATCAATATGCATGCATTATCATATAGTACAGATTGATTAAAGATACTAATGATAGGGGATTGTTTTCCTTGATGCTGTATGTACATCAAAAGCATATCTGCTTGAACTCAGGTGTTGATTTGTATGATCAGAAAGTTACCCCTTGCATTTGTAGACTTTAATTGTTACAGGATCGGACCTCGCCTTCATACTTATCACAGATATTAATGCACTGTTTGGGTAACTTTCAGCATTTTAAAATGTTAAATCTGTAGGAACACACTTCTCTTCAGTGGGCATTTAGACATCTAATTGAAATTAACTCTTACTGTGATTGGATTCTTATCCACCTTGTTCTGTGTGAGCAGGTCACTCTGTCTAATATAAACCATGATGAGTCCCAAGATATTTATGAAGTTTCATCCAGAGGATTGTCAAAAACTTCTCTGAAGGGCTTACCATCTTATGCTTTGGATCAAACTAAAGCAAAGCAGTCCATCTGCTGCACAATATGCTTGCAGGTTCCTTCCCTCCCAAACTCTCTTATTTTTGTTACATTCTGTTCTTCAACAAACACACAGATGAGAGATTGGCCCATGTATGTACATGATTAGTAACTTAGTTCTGTTTTCTATTTCCCCCTTAAAGTTTTCTTTAATGGCATTTTGCTTCTTCCCAGGATATTGAAAGTGGGGAAATTGCAAGGAGTCTGCCCCGGTGCCTTCATACATTCCATTTGGCTTGTGTGGACCAATGGCTTGTAAAACAGGGTTCTTGTCCCATGTGCAGGCAGGATATATAGGTATTTTGGCTCGTGATTTTGTATATATGTCAGTATCAGTGAGGTTGAAATCTGAATACCAGATAAGATAAGAGGGATCAAGAGTCTGTAGCATATAGTAGTCATGGGTTAGAAACACTAGGCGATGTATATATGTAGTAGCAAAGTATTTTTTTGGCATTCATTACCAAAGTCCTGAAGTCGTTGCAGATCTTTATATCCTTCGCTCTGTCCATATACAAATCGCGTAGATATTTCCCTTTAAAATTTATGATTGCCAATCCAGGATACTGGAGAGTGGCGCAGCAATATTTTTTACCGGAGCATAACTTGAATGGCTAGTAATTAACTAATTATACAGAGAATTCAGTAATGCAAGGGTAGGATTTATTCTTGCAGTATACTTGGGAGATAATACTCATTCCTCCGTACCTATGTGCAATGTGCTGTGCTGTGTCAAATACCTTTTTGATTGATTTAAGAAAGGTGAAGCTTGAAGTAACAGTTGTTTGGTTTAATATACAGTTCTCCATCCTTTCCTGAAGCTCATCCCATAATAGATTAATTTCAACATATAACCTGCCCTAGACGGTACAAGTGTTTATTTGTCAATTGCTTGTTGTCACTTTTCTCATTGGTTTCTGGCTTAACTATAAAAAGATATAAGAACATAAGCTACATATTTCAATATGTCATAGGATAATGCTTAGTTTAGGATATAACTGTATTTGGTTTAAATAGACTAGTTCTGCTGCAAATAACCAGAGGATCTTTGAGGAGCTATGCGGTATAAAAAGATACTCTAGGTGAAAGTTTCTATTTTAATCATGTTCTAATTGTGTTTCATATTTCAAAACAAATGTGAAAAATTAAAAGTGTAGGAAACAAGCAGAACAATTTATTGTTGGAAAATCCTTGGTATCTGTCAACATTATTGAATTCCTAAAAAGTATTTGGTACATGTATTACATGCCCTGTAGCCTTTTGACTGCAGGCTTGATTTCTAAGGTTATCTTTGAGAACATAGAAGCTCGACCAAGCTGACAGCAAATCTTAATGCACACAGGTAGTAGTACCATGCTTTCTACTTGGAGTCTTATATCTGCAATACAAATTAACCAACCTGAACGAATTTAGTACTTGTGGAACATAATCATGACCATTTTTGTCAAGAATTAAGATTGAATCTGAAGGACCTTCTATTTATATTGGTAACATAAAATGCAACGTAGAAGAAATAAATTCAATACTCACAAACTATAAGCACACTTCATTTATGGTCGAAATTCTAATGCTCCAAATAGATGGTGGAAGTAATGATCAACATTATGTGGTAAGGATGGACTAAAAAAAAATTAGGAAATGATTTTTTGGATCATCTCTACAGCCTTGTTCTCACATCGAAACTTTCCAAAGAGGAATTAGAAAGCAACAAAATTTGAGAATGTGTAGGAAGTCACGTACAAACATGAACAAGAAAGATATCACACTTTGGCCAAATTTGGGCTGATCGTATTTACACTGCTACTGCTAATGGCTTCTTGCTGCTTTTAATTCTTCTGACAGCTGTAACAACAATTTCAACAATTCTATTAAATTAGGTTGAAGAACATTCACTTATAAGCATTAGAAAAAATTAAGATTATCTTTGACCACACCTTCAACGTAATCCTTGGCTTTAAATAGTTAATACGCAACGAATTTGGTCTATCGTGTTTTTATTCACTTTTAACTTTGAAAGCTTGTTTCAAAAGCATTTTATTTAGCCCAATGTACGTCTATGCTAGATAAAGCTATTATTGAAAATTCACTTTGAGAAATTCAAAATATTTTATTTATGCGTAAATTCTGACCCTTAAAATAAATGAAAATATTTGAAGTTTCCGAGAAAATCTTGGAATTGCCTTTTTCCCGCTCACATATTCGTATTGTCCAAGTTGGGTTCTAAAGAGGAGGAAAAATTAATGATCACGGAATAAAATACGGAGGGAAGGAAAAAATATCTAAACATTTTCAGTGAATCATCCACTGCTCATAAACTTCGTTACTAATTTGTAATTTGTTTTAATATAGTAGAAGAAGCTGATGCAAATACTTTAGATGAAAGCGTAGCTTAAGAATCTTTAAATAGCGTTGGAGAATTTGGAGGTTTTTACGATGATGAGACGCAACCTCCTTCAGAAATATAATTTTGATTATTATTATTATTTTAATATTTATATTAGACTCTTATTTATTTATTATTAATTCATTATATAATAATCGACATTGGTGTATTTTTATTTAAATAAAATAATTTCACTTACCAAAAGCCTTGGAGTTGTTGGATCACATTTTTCAAAGATGGCCATTACTAGGCACCGACAAAAACCAATTCCTCTTTTAGAGATAAGACGTCCAAGTCCAATGCATACATGAACCATCTTCAGTGATCATAGTTGCTTATAGAAAATGTTATATATCAAATGGGTAAAGAATATGGCAATAAAATATTATTAACAAACCTTGTTAATCCCTCGATCAACAAGAGGTTAGGATATCAAATAGGATCCTCACATCTTCTAGATAGATTTTATGTAATTGTGCTTACAACACCTGTACCTGTACTTGTAGCACCTCCAGTTGTGCTCAATATTGACAAATCAAAAAATAAATCAAAATTTATGAACTTCAAAAATTAGAGATTATACCAGGTATAAGCATGCATTACGAAAAAAAGGTATAAGATATTAATTAGTCAAGAAAACAAATATTTGCAACATGCTTTATAAAATGTGAAATTAATAAACATAACCAAAATCCTAAACCTTACACTTAAACTTAAATACTAAACATTACATCCTAAATCAACCTAAAACCTAAACTCTAATCCCTAAACCCTAAACCTGAACCATGGCCCTAAATCTTGATACCTAAGACTTGTAACATATATAACCTATAACCTATGACCTACAACCTGTAAACTATAACCTAAACCTTAAACTTTAATCCTAGACACTAAGCCCCAAATCCTAATACCTAAGACCTGTATCCTACAACCTACTTCCTAAACCTAAACCTTAAACATTAATCCTAAGTACTAAACCCTAAGTCTTAATACATAAGACCTATAACCTTTAACCTAAACGTTAAACTTTAATCCTAAACGCCAAACCTTAAATCCTAACAGCTAAGACCTATAACATACAACCTACATCCTAAACCTAAACCTTAAACTTTAATCCTAAATATTATATCTTATATGTGCTATATCCTATGTCCTAAATCCTAAATCCTAAATCCTAAATCCTAAGTCCTAATCTATAAAAACTAAACCTTAAAACTCTAACCCTTTAACGCTAAACTTAAAAATAAATCCCAATACTAAGTACATGCTTTAAGGAATGCAATTATCTAAGAATCAATATTTCTTTACCAAGCAAGACAAAAAACAGTTACCTTCATACCATCTCTATTAAAACCACCAAATCCAGCCACTGTCATCATTAATGGAGTCGTCTTCTGCGACAAACTGTAGGTATAAATAATTACAATATTGAAGCATTAGTTTTGTGTGTAGTAAAATACTATAATTACACTTACATCCTTGGAGATGTTGGATTACATTTTTCAAGGATGGCCATTGCTAGGCATTGGTAGAAACCAATTCCTCTTTCATAGACAAGACGACTAAGTCTAAGGCAAACCTGAAACATCTTCAGCGATCATAATTGCTTAAGGAAATGTTTTATATCAAATGGGTAAAGAAAAGAGCCAGCAATGCAATATAAACTGGCCTCGTTAAATGCTAGCTCTCAATCAATAACAACTTAAGGATATTAGGTAGGATCCTCACATCTTTTAGATAGATTTTTGGTAATTATGCTTGCAACTTATAGCACCTCTAATTGTGCTCAAAATTGACAAATCAAAAAAGAAATCAAAAGTTATGAACATCAAAATTTAGAGATTATACCATGTATAAGCATGCATTATGACAAAAAAGATAAAAGATATTAACTAGTCAAGAAAGCGAATAATCATACTAAAATATTATTTTCTGTTATAAAAGGCGAAATCAACAAATACAACCAAAGCCTAAACCTTAAACTTAATCTTAAATACTAAACATTAAATTCTAAATCATAACCTAAAACCTAAACTCAAAACACTAAATCCTAAACCTTAAATTCCAAATCCTAAACTTGAACCATATTCCTAAATCCTAATTCCTAAGACTTATAACTATAACCTAAGCTTAAACCTTAAACTTTAATCCTAAATATTAAATCCTAAACTCTAAATAACCTAAGACCTATAACCCACAACCTACATCTAAAACCTAAACCTAAAACATTAATCCTACTATATCATATATCCTAGATTCTAGATCTTAAATCCTAAATCCTTCTAAAATTTAAATCCTAAGAACTAAACTATAAAAACCTAAACCTTAAAACTCTAACCCTTTAGCCGTAAACGTAAAAATAAATCCCAATAGTAAATTACATGTGTTAAGGAATGCAATTATCTAAGAATCAACATTTCTTTACCAAGAAAGGAAAAAAATGGTTACCTTCATACCATATCAAAGCCACCAAATCCAGCCATTGTAATCATCAACGGAGTCGTCTTCTGCGACAAACTGTAGGTATAAATAATTGTAATATTGAAGCAAAGGTTTTGTGTGCAGTATAATACTATAATAGCACTTACTAAAAACCTTGGAGTTATTGGATCACATTTTTCAAGGATGGCCATTGCTAGGCACTGATGGAAACCAATTCCTCTTTCAAAGATAAGACGACCAAGTCCAAGGCATACCTGAAACATCTTCAGCGATCATAGTTGCTTATAGAAAATGTTATGTATCAAATGGGTAAAGAATATGCCAATATCACAATATAAACTGACCTTGTTAATCCCTCGATCAATAAGCGAATAAGGATATCAGGCAGGATCCTCATATCTTTTAGATAGATTTATGTAATTGTGCTTGCAACACCTACAACTGTACTTATAGCACCTCCAGTTGTGCTCAATATTGATAAATCAAAAAATAAATCAACATTTATGAACTTCAAAAATTAGAGATTATACCCTGTATAAGCATGCATTACGACAAAAAAGGTATAAGATATTAATTAGTCAAGAAAACAAATATTTGCAACATGCATTTTATAAAAGGTGAAATTAATAAATATAACCAAAATCCTAAACCTTACACCTAAACTTAAATACTAAACGTTAAATCCTAAATCCACCTAAAACCTAAACTCTAAACACTAAATTCTAAAGCCTAAACCCTAAAACCTGAACCGTGGTCCTAAATCCTGATACCTAATACCTGTAACTTATAACCTATGACCTATGACCTACAACTTATAACGTATAACCTAAACCTTAAACTTTAATCCTAGACACTAAACCCCGAATCCGAAAACCTTAGACATGTATCCTACAACCTACCTCCTAAACCTAAACCTTAAACTTTAATCTTAAGTACTAAATCCTAAATCCTAATACCTAAGACTTGTAACCTTTAACCTAAACATTTATTAGTAGTGTGCCTTAGGCCAATGGATATATGTGATTCATGTATTAACATTATGACTTGTTAATAATATATTATAAGGTATTCCTTTTATAATGCTTGTATGTCATTTATGTAATGTGATTTATGTTCCATAAATGGTATTAGGCTTATGACATCAAGTATATGACTTGATAGTAAAACCATAAGCATTATAACACTATTCTAGACTGTCCCCGATCGATCGTTATTGGTGGAAGAGTAATGAATTAAGGCTAGTATGTGTTCTGATTGATGATCACGTTTTACTGATCATGAATATGAGTTATCAAATCAAAAACATAGATATATTTTAGAGAACATATATTGGACCGACCCACAAAAAGAAC
>JANVCL010000007.1:16960367-16973270 GCA_026546855.1 Erythroxylum incrassatum | reverse complement strand
AACTCATTTATCCAATATTCCAGTGCCATTGGGCAGAAATTTTCGGTACCAGAAACCAATCGGTCCGCCACTTAGCGATTTTTTCGGTCCGAAAATCCTCCCCGAAAATTTCCAGAAAAATTTCTAAATTTCCCCAAAAATATAAAACACATAACAATCCACTCAAATTAAATTTTCAAGACCATAAACCACATTTTCCACACCAAAATCACATTTAGGCACATATACCGAGAAATGTCATGAATGCATGTACAATCATTTTCATGAGCAAATTTCACTATTCACGCGTAAAGATATGCATGAATACTTCAAAGAAATTCTAACCACTCTTAATCCTTCCAAATTACTATTCTATTCTTTCCATCGGAGGTGGGATGTTACAATGTCCCCTCTTAAAATGCTCAAACCACCTAAGCACTATCTCTTTTAATTTTTCATTAATATTAGTGACCTTTAATTTGTCTCTTACCATTTCATTCCTATTCTTATTTCTTCTTATAAGGTTGCACATTCAACGAAGTATCCTCATCTCCTCTACCATTAACTTGTACCTACTCACCTGTTTGGTGGATCAACACTTTGCACCACAGAACATAGCTGGCCAAATCGCTAAATGATAAAATTTACCATTAAACTTGAGTGACATCTTCTTATCATATAAAACTCCTCATGCACTTATCCAATTAAGCCACTTTGATTTGATATGGTAAACAATGTCTTCATCGATTTCTCTATTGCTTTGGATAATAGATTTTAGATACTTAAAACACTCTTTCTATGGTATAACTTCTGAACTAATCTTTACCTCCACATCGAAAGCCACACTATGGCTCGAAAAATTACACTATAAGTGCTTAATCTTAGTCTTGTCTAATTTAAAACCCTTCAACTCTGATGTATCCCTTTAAAGTTCTAGCTTAATATTGACATCATTTTTTGTCTCATCCACTAAAACAATGTTATCAGCAAACAACATATTCTAAGGCACATCCCTTTGAATATTCTTGGTGAGCTCATCTATTACTGCACCAAACAAAAAGGGCTTATTGAGGAGCCTTTATATAGCCTAATATTGATAGAAAATGCTCTGTATCTTGTCTTATCATCCTTATTCTAGTATTAACACCTTCGTACTTATCCTTAATAACTCGTATATAGGTTATAGGAACTCCCTTAACTTCTAAACACATCCACACGATTTCTCTAGATACCTTGTCATAAGCCTTCTCTAAGTCAATAAAAACCACATATAGGTTACGCTGTCTTTCCCTATAATATTTCATTTATCTTCTAAGGAGATGTAAAGCTTTTGTCATGGACCTTCATGTCATAAAACCAAACTGGTTCTTTAAGATAGATGCATCATTTATCACTCTCTTCTCAATCACCTTCTCCCATAACCTTATAGTATGACTAAGTAGTTTTATGCCTCTAAAATTGTTACAACTTTAGATGTCCAATTTGTTTTTTTATAGAGGAATTAGCATACTAAGTCTCTTCTCATATGATATTTAGCAAATTTAAGGATTAAATGAAAAAGCATGGCGAGTCAAGTAAGACTCTCTTTACCTAGGCTCTTCCATACCTCTATGTATATCTCATTAGGCCCTATTGCCCTTCCCCTTTTCATCCCCCTAAAAGCTCTTTTAATTTATTCCTTTATGATCTGCTGACAACAAGTAAAGTCAAGATACCTCTCGGATGTGCTAATATCACCTAAAGACATGTTGTCTACTATGCCTTCATTAAAAAGGCTATAAAAGTATCTTTGTCATCTTCTCTTGATGTCATTTTCAACCACGAGCACCTGCCCTGCTTTATCTTTTATATAATAAACTTGATCTAAGTCTCTCATCAACTTAAGTATCTTTTTCTCCATCTTTAGTTTCCAATAGTTGTTATAATTTCTCATAAGCTCTACTTTTAGCTTCTTAGACTATCTTTTTCGCTTTTTTCTTTGCCAATTTGTAACTTCCTCTATTAACTAGTCTCTCTACTTCTGCGGTGCTATCCAATACAACTTTATAGAAAACTTTCTTTATCTTAACCTTTTCTTCACATCTTATTCCACTGTTAAGACTTCATCTTACTACCCTTAGGCTTTTCAGACGCACCCAAGTTCTCTTTAATAACATTCCTTAAAAGAGTGGCTACTCTCTTCCACATCTAGTTAACATCTCCTTCTAATTTTCATTCTTTTCTATATATTACTCTATCCCTAAGTTTTTCCACTGTATCTCCTTTCAGGTTCTGCCATTTGACTCAGAAACACCTTCTAAGGCTTCTCTTGTTCCTTTAACCCTTAATTATAAGATTCATAACTATGTTACATTGACAAGAAATCATTAGGTATCACCTTGCAATTCTTACAACTAGGACGATCACTTTGCTTTATAAGGAAGTAATCAATTTGAGTTTTTATGGTTCTACTCTTAAAAGTCATCAGATGCTCCTAGTTTTCTTCAAAAATAACGCTTTTACAAGATTCAACAAAGCAATCTCACTATCATTACTATCATCATAATTGAAACCCCATGAGTCTATAAATATTCGTTTGAGGTTACCCCTTATGACCATTATCTCCTCCTAGAATAACTCTTTCACTATGAAGGATTTGTTGAATCACCTCATTTAGCTCTTCCCAGAATTCGCGCTTAAACTTTTTGTCCAAGCCTACTTGGGGTGCAAAAGCATATACCACATTAAAAACAACACCTTTCACAGTAATATTTAATGATAAAATCCTATCATTAGTCCTTTTACCCCATACTATGATGTATGAGTTACTTGACAACCAAAATACCTACCTATTTTGTTGTCTCGAATATCCTGAATACCAAAGTTTGAACTCATTAATCTCTTTTTTTTTGGCCTCTATCTACTTTGTCTCCTTGGTATACACTATATGAATCTTATATTTGTCTATAATCTCTACTAATTCTTAGAACTTCCTTGTAGGGGTCTTATGTTCCAAAAGCCTATCTTTAATTTGTCAACATCTTCTCTTCTCCTAGACCCAAAACTCACTAAAAGACTAGCCCTTGTTCTATCATCAGAAGTCAAAGTCACTACTCCTACCTTAATGCCTAACACAAACTATAAAAAACCGGCCCAAAAAGTCCCTAATTGACTCTAAAATTACTTGAAAACAAGGATTGATATTAAAACCCAAAATGGACACCGCACTAGATGGATATTAAATCACAAGTACAATCGACCACAAGAAAATCAAAATTTAGATGGTTCAAAAATTGAACCAATAATAATAATTTCTCTCCTTACTTTATAACCGACTAATAGCCAATGACATAGACTAATTTGTACAATTAAATAGGACTTGAGTTTCTGCATAATGATTGATAAGCTATTATTTAATACATTAATTTGGGTCAATTGTGTAGTGTTTTGGGGTAAATATTATGCTAAATTATTGCTTTTATATTATATATGGATGTTAGAGTTGTTTTTGGAGAAAATGCAGCAAATGGGAACTAGAAACGACATGTAATGGAGCATGAAACGTTAGCAAAGGGACAGCCGAGACACGCCTAGAACGCAACATAAGGGGATTAAAACGCAGATGTTATGGAGTGGGACCAAGTGATTGTTTCAATGGGCTTTTAGGAGGTTAATAAGCACTTTTCTCCATCACAAAAGCCCTTTAAAAGGAAAATAGGTGTTTGATTGTAAAATAAAAAAGCACTTCCTTAATAGATATGGCTTTTTTGATAACCAAAATATAGCTTTTTAAGAAGCTCGAATTTGGAGCATATCAAAAATTGACTTTTTGGGTAGATTTTTCAGATCAATTAATGAGCCTATTTTTTTAGTCTCTTTTACTCTTATGTTTACACATAATTCCCACAATACCCACAAACTCATCTTCATGTTTATCTTGCAAATCCATTATTTGTCGGAGGACACCAATGCCCTCATGATCCTCTGCGAAAAGAGGATGTAATTGAACTGAAGGGTCGGCACAATAAGTAAGGCCCTGCGGAGAGGAATGTGTCAAATCAGCAAGATGATCCGTGCATCGATTGCCTTCGCGGCAGATGTGTCGAATATCAACAATTCATCCCCCTTTGATCAGCTCCAAGCAATCAGTAACAAGAGTATGATAAGGGTGTGAATCAATTACTCCACTTCTAAGAAACTGCACAACAACCATAGAGTCGAGTTCTATAATCAAATGGCTAGTGTTATGCGTTTTCGCCAAATATATGTTGGTTTTAATAAAACAAAAGAGTAGCAGCGTGAACAGTTTGCAGAAACACGCACGCAGATGTTTTTCCCATTCACGTGAGAGTTGCGTACAACCAAATGAGAAACGCTGTCGTTGGACGTGGCAGCTGGGAAGAAGGAACGACGACGCACAACCAAGGAAGAAGGACAAAACGCACCAAGGCAAAAGATAAAACGCACAAAAGCAACGGAGGGTTAAAGCCTTTTTGGTTTAAATACACTAGTTCTGCTGCAAATAACTAGATGATATTTGAAGAGCTATGCTGTATAAAAAGATGCTCTAGGTGAAAGTTTCTGTTTTAATCATGTTCTAATTGTGTTTCATATTTCAAAACAAATGTGAAACATTAAAAGTGTAGGAAACAAACAGAACAATTTGTTGTTGGAAAATCCTTGGTATATGTCAACATTATTGAATTCCTAAAAAGTATTTGGTACATGTATTACATGCACTATAGCCTTCCGACTGCAGGCTTGATTTCTAAGGTTATCTTTGAGAACATAGAAGCTCAACCAAGATGACAGCAAATCTTAATGCACACAGGTAGCAGTAACATGCTTTCTACTTGGAGTCTTATATCTGCAATACAGCGTAACCAACCTGGATGAATTTAGTACTTGTGGAACATAATCAAGACCATTTTTGTCAAGAATTAAGATGGAATCTGAAGGACCTCCTGTTTATATTGGTAACATACCATGCAACGCAGAAGAAATAAATTCAATACATAAGCACACTTCATTTATAGTCGAAATTCTATGACTCCAAATAGATATTGGAAGTAATGATCAACCTTATGTGGTAAGGAAGGACTAAAAAAGAATTTAGGAAATGATTTTTTGGATCATCTCTGCAGCCTTGTTCTCACATCAAAACTTTCCAAGAGGAATCAGAAAGCAGTAAAATTTGAGAATGTGAAAGAAGTCACCACGTACAAAGCATGAACAAGAAAGATATCATACTTTGGCCAAATTTGGGCTGATCGTATTTACACTGCTACTGCCAATGGCTTTTTGCCGGTTTTAATTCCTCTTATAGCTGTAAAAACAATTTGAACATAAATTAGGTTGAAGAACATTCACTTATAAGCATTAGAAACAATTAAGATTGTCTTTGACCACACCTTCAGCGAAATCCTTGGCTTTAAATACAGCCGAACCAGCAACTATAGCATTAGCTCCAGCCTCAATAACCTACAAAGAAGTGAAAAGAGAACTACTAATGAAAATTGAAACCTAGTTTCATAACTTCAAAAGAGTGTGTTGGATGCTGTTGTATGGTTAGTATTAAAACAATAACGAACAATGCATTGATGTCAGCCGAAGGATGTCTGTAGTATAACATACAAGGCATTAATGAAGACAAAATAACATTGTTCTCAAGCTAGAGAGCACGGATACTTTATGTTTAGATCCCTTGAATCCTTTTCCGTTAAGAGCAAATCAAAGGATTTCAATAGCAACTATTTGAAGAAATTTAGCCTCAACGAAAGGTGTGGAGTATCTGAGTCTTGAAACATCATTCGAAGTGTTTTATATCCAACAGTTGATATAATATGATTAATTCATCATAAAAATTTTTGTGCAGCCAGCAAGAGAGAGGATTTCTCTCAAGCAGTCGCTCAACTGCTACTCTTTGGACAAAGATGAGCATTTCTTTTAGCAAGGATATAACTGGTCTTAAATCTCAAGTAGTATCACATAATCTGAAGTTTAATATGTAAGAAACCTTATATGCATTTTTGGGACCAACTCCACCATCGACCTCAATCCACGGATTCACTCCCTGTGAACAACAGCATAATGCAAAAGCTTCTCGGTCAACAGAATAAACAGCAAAGTGTCACAAATAAGTATGAACACGTTCAAGGATAGAGTTTGTTACACCTTTTCTACACACATTCTCCTCAAATCTGAGATTTTCTTCACTTGGCTCTCAATGAAGCTCTGCCCACCAAAACCAGGGTTCACAGACATAATTAAGACCAGATCAACCACTGCAACAAGACAAAAATGAGCACACAATGTCAGAGTGCAGTTCCTTTTAAATGCATGAAAGATTTTGCTTATTATTGAGTGCTCCATACTTGTTTCTATTCCAATACACTTAAACTTCAGGTAGAAAAAGTACTTTTCAGAAGAGGCTTGGGAAAAATAACTGCATGAGTATTGACAGACCTTTTAAATTTAACTATCACTTTATCACGTGCGTTTGCATACCACAAGATGCTTTTCTAATTTCTATACTTATCAGTAGAAGTTGCCAATTTCCATAATTTAACAGCTACACAACAAAGCTCCCCCTCACACTGTTTAAAAGATATAAATCCTTTCTTTTGTACTAAATCTTTCCCACGTACATCAATGCTGGACATTCAGCAGAGCTCGAATCTGATTGGGAAAGGTTAGGACCTTGACAGCAATCAACCTGGAAACAAGAATGGAAGGAAATTTCAAGAAAGAGGGGGTAAAAGAACTCACCATCAAGGACATACTCTATAGTACTCAATGGGGTTGCGGGGTTTAAGACAACTCCAGCTTTAGCGCCAAGGCTTTTTATCTGGTTTACAGAAGCATGTAGCACTCAAAGGAGGATTTTCCAAATGAAACCAAAAATGAAAAGGTATCATGGAGACGTAAGCTAAGGTAATCATATACAATCAAGCAGAATAAACAATATAAAGCAAGTCAATAGATGGATTCTTTTGGGACACACAAGATCCTCATATAATCTCACTTATAATGCAGGTTGCAAAGCTGATTAAGCAATCATAAGAAAACTTGATAGTTCACTCCAAGCTCAAGATTATGACTCCTCCGAGCTGCTGTTCTAAATGTATATGACTACCCTCACAGACATTAGTGGGAATTCATTGTACCTTAATTAAATTGAGTTTAAAATTAGCAAGTTGCAAGTCAGTTTTAAATTGTATTCAATTTGAAATTATAAATGAGTTGTAGTTATTTTTGACAATTTAATATTCTAGTGAGATTTATACTGTAATATTACCTGATCTACGGTACGGTGCAAATGGATTGTAGAAGATTGCTCACAGTGAACACTAACTATGTCAGCCCCAGCCTTGATAAAATCTGGTACTCGTTGTTCAGGTTCCACAATCATCTAAAGAGCTTCAACATATTAGAAAGCTGGCTTCTACTAGATAATAAAGATAGCAAATAGCATGACACAAAGAAGTGTACCAAGTGCACATCCAAAGGTAGATCTGTCACGGGGCGCAAAGCATCAACCACAAGAGGTCCAATTGTAATATTTGGAACAAAGCGACCATCCATTACATCAACATGAATCCAATCACAACCGGCCTTCTCCACTGCTTTTACCTATATAAAAGGAAAAACAAACTTAGATCCTAAAAGAAGGGCAACATCCTAAAGCCAAAGCTGTTAAGATTGACTCAGTTAAAAGAAAATTAACACTGCACAAATGAATGCACAGTTTTCAATTTTCAGATTGATATCATCGATTTTGTTTCCAATATGTAACACATACTACCACCAACAAGGCACTTCTTATTACTCCTCAAAAGATCAAACTAGCACGTTATTATGGTAGCAAAGCACAAAGCACAAAGCACAATGTACAAAGTACAAAGTGAAACCTGCTCTCCTAACTTCGCAAAATTAGCAGAAAGTATAGAAGGGGACACAATGATATCACTTTTGGAGAACTTGTCAACCCGAGCAGTTGCCTTCACAATGGAATGAACTTTTCTCCTGCATTTATGCATCAAAGTGTACAAACTTGTTTCAGAAACAAATCACATGATCTCTAAAGCTCTTAAGCTGAAAAGGAAAGGACATTACCAGCAAAATAAACCTCACAACAAAAAAGAAAGAATTGATACAGCTGTAGGTTCCATGAACATTAAACATATATTTGATAGGGGTCATAAGAGAAAAGGAAAACAAAATTCAATTCCCTAACATGCCAGTAAGCATCTGTTTCCCACACTCGTGATAACTCTAAGATGTATACAAACAGGAACTGGGTATTGTCGTTGTTTCGAAGAAAATGGATCAGAAATTAACCAATCATAAAATGAACATGGACCAAGATACAATCAGTTTGATGAAAGGCCTATCTGAATCTCAACTAGATTCATAGTCGTCAAGCAATTTGACCTTGCCTATACGACACAGGACACTGGAAAAGGAAATTCAAGTTCATCTAAACATAACATCAAACATGCAAAAATAAAAAATAAAAAACTCTATCTAGCTATTTGTAACCACACAGACCCATGCAATTTTCCTCCACCAACCAATGCCTTCACATGCCGAAATTTCCAATATAAGGGACCACAACCTCGTCAATCACACCCCAAACTAAAAGCATAATCAAGCAAATTATTCTAACAGACCCAAGAAAATTGAATAAAGAGGAGAAGAGTAAGGAAAACAAAACCTTGAAAGAGTGAGCGAATTCGGTCGCAAAAGAAGGGTCTTCTGAAGCTCGACACCGCCTCCAAAACCATTAATCTGGGTTGACGAACACACAGAAGCTGTTGACATTTTTCTCCCTACTCTTCTCTCCGTATACAGTGGTATTTAAAGGTTAGGTGGTGACAGAGTGAACACGAGAAGTTATTTATACATCTTTTGAAGATATTCAGAAGCAAAAATTAACAGGATGCCACGTGTCAAATTGTGTTGGAACTTCGAGGTTGTGTTCTTTGCTTATCTAAAATGGTTGGCGCTCTACGATGCTGACGTGTAATTTTATGGGGCACTAGTGATTTTAGCAGAAATTTCTATTTTTTGATTTTTGATACCACGCGACAGTCGACACGCCTCATGATGATTGTATATAATTATAATTATAACTATAACTACATATAATTATAACTATAATTATATGTAGTTAAGAGCTTTTCTTTGAGAGCATGACCCAAACTTTTATCTGTAGTTAAGAGCTTTTCTTTGAGAGCATGACCCAAACTTTTATCTGCGCCGAAGTCCAGCGTTAGAGATGAGACATATAATTATATAACCTTATTGTTGGGCTTTAACGAAAAAGCCCAAGGTCTTTGTTCGCGCTCCCTAACATCACCCAAGTCTTCAAAGAAAAAGGACATATATAGTCCCCGTAAGAGTCCGTAATCATCTTCTATCTCTCGCCAGAAACATGTAAGAAAATGGCATAAAAGAGACATGGTTACTTACATGGTCGTATATATGACTGTGTATATTACATAAAACCTAATTTAGAATATAAAAGAAGAGAAAATATAGGTTTGTTTATTGAGAAGTGCAAAAACACTAAAAAGAAAAAACAAAATAGAGAAAAAGCATATAGTTTTTTATTCTCATCCTTATTTGATTTATTTTTAGGATTGGGTTGCGAGATTGATGATTTATATATCAACTTTGATTTTAACCTTGAATCTTTGTAAGACAAATTATTGTTTTAAGGTGAGAGATCAAATCTTGTAAATCTTTATTTGTGTTTAGTGGATTTGCTTGTCGATTTGACCCATATTTTTCCTTCTACTTTGGAGGGTTTTCAACATAAACCTCTATGTTCATTTCTTTATTAAGTTTCTATTTTTCTCACTGACATTATCTAATTAAACTTGATTTTAGTGTTTTGTTGTTGTGATTAAGTTGACCTTTAAAGATAGATGTGTTTTGGATGTGTTCTTCTCTTATCTTCTAACAAGTGATGTCAAAGTCATCTTAATGGAAGGTGACAATAACTTTATTGTCAAGTTGATGTCATTAAACTACTATATTTGGAGGCTTATGATAGAAGATCTTTTGTATTTCAAGGATCTCTTTAATCCTATTGATGTGGATAAAGATGTAAAAGATTATGTTCTTTCAAAATCTGAAAAGATATCAGATCGAGAATGTGTTAGACCCCTTTTTTATTTTTTTATTGATTTATTTGTTTTATTATTTTTAGAGTTGAGTCATTAAATTAACAAGTATGAATAGAAATTAGAAATTACAAATTAGAATGAAGTGTTAGAATTAATATGGTGTTTTAATGGGTTAAAGGAGTGAGTGGATGAAACAAAATAAATGAAGAAGGGGAAAAATTGGGAGAACAAGACTAATGAGGGGTATATTTGGAAAAACAAGATATAAAATTGTCTTGTTTTAAGAATAAGAGAGGAGAGTATCATGAGAGCCAAAGAGAAGGAAGAGAAAACGTGAAACGAGAGAAGAGAAGAGAAAAATCGTGGAAGAAGAGAGAAAAGGGAGAAAGAAGAAGAAAAAGAGAGAAATCATCTTCTTAAGGTAAGCTCCATGCTATTTTCTTCTTGTTGGTTTGAAAAAGGAAGTAGAAAAGATAGGTTTTGTGTTGGGAATGAATGGAGGAAGAAGATGACTGAGAGGCCCATTTGATTTTTAGGATTTTTAAACTAGGTGTTGGTCTTTTTTAACTTAGATAGACCATGGGTAAGTTAGTGCTAAGCTTAATTTAGCAATTACTTCATTTTTTGTGATTTTAAAGCTTTATGAATTTTATTGGAAATTTAATTGAATGGAAAATTTGATTTTATTTAGGAAATCAAGGGAATCTAATCCAAGAGCAACAGGAAAGGCAAGCTTTACTTAGATTTTGTAAGCTAATTAGGTGGGTAATTTATTTATAACTATTGTGTGATTATGCAAATTCTTGCTTATGTGTGTGAATGTTGATTGATTGAAATTGACTTGTTGTGACTTGATTGGAAATGTATGATGCATTGTGATTATGTTATACCTTGAAAGAGATTATAACACTTTGAATTACATGAAAAGAAGGAAAAGCATGAAAGTATGAGCATATGATAAAATGAATATTTGTTTTTTTTACGCGAGAGAGGAACAATTTCATTCGTCACGGGCACGTAGACAAGACCCTTCTCCAGGCTACCCGCTTGTGGCATATGAGTTTCGAAAATGGACTCATTTTGTTCATGGTGAAAACTTCGGTTTCTCCATTTCGTACCCATGGAACCCCTCAAGCCATTGGTTGTGCATTGCATCTTTAAATTGTTAAGTATGATGCATTTGAATGATTTGCTTAATGGATATAGTCTATGATATGTGTTATGTATTAATTGTTTAATTATGAGTTTTGAGCTAAATTGGTGAATGATTGAATTGCTAGATATATCTAAATACATATGCAATTGCTAGATATATCTAAATACATATGCTTGAATTTGTGGTAATTGCTGATGGCTATAAATTTATTAGCCACTGAGCTTTGTAGCTCATCCTATATTTTTCCAATCCTCAAGTGCAAAATAAGACAAGTGTTGAACCTTACAAGGCATCGAAAACTCCAAGATATTAGAGACTTTTGTAATTAAGTTAGTGACTAGACTTTTGGATAGCTTTATAAGTATATCAAACATTGAGCATCTAACGTATTTTGCATCTTGTGTTAAGTTAGTGATGTATATGTTGATATGTAAATAAAGCTTGTTCAAATATGTACTTTGCTTACTAAAGAGAATGAGAATTTAAGGATTTCCTTTTTGTGTATGATTATGCTATTTTGTAGGTTGAGTATGATAGTTGTGGAAGAGGAATATGTATGTGCATATTCTTCTTTGTTGAAATTGCAAATGGGTGTTTGTTTTATAATAACATGTTAGAAATTGGAAAGGTTATATAGGATGAATTACTTGAGGTGAGGTTCAAGAGTTACCAAAAGGTATCTAGTAGTGGGTTGATATAAAGAGATATTGCATTTTGCAAGCTTTCATAGGTGTAGAGATTGTGTTCGGAACTCCAAGGAAAAACTGTATCGATCTAGGTAGAATTAGCCAAAGTTGTCTTCACAAAATTGTAGCTTATCTTTCTAGTTTTCTAACGATATAAAGTATGAAAATTTTCGATATCAGAGCTGCAAGTTATGATCATTTGAATTTTGTGATGCTGCATGGGGTAGACTTTCGGCACAACTACATTGAATGGAAATTTTAACCCTTATAGAGGCAAATTTTGTTTTTGAGGTCTTCATGGAAGTTGTAGGTCTAGAAGTATTCTTTAAAATGGTCTAAGAATAACCTTAATATAATATTTTTAGTGAAATTTATGCTCATTTTACCAAGACAGATCTGAGGAAGAAGAACAAAGGAGGGAGGCGATCGGGACTCTGCCCAAGCACGATCGCGACCCGCCAGCCCCCCAAACCTGAACATTTTTCACTCTTTCGACCATAATTTTGTCGTCTGACCTGAAAATGATATGATTTTTAAAGCAATGGATTCCTAACACATTCCTTTATGTCTCCATAAAAATTTATAGCTTTTGGTATTGATTAGAAAAAGATTAATTAAATCAAAGTGAGGGTATCAATTGGAAGAGCATGAACTAGACATTTTACTAAACTTGCTTCAGTATTTTTAAGATATCTTGATCTCTAGAGCTCTAAACAAGATGATTATTGTTTCTAAATAAACTAGATACATGGAACTACAAATTATCTGGAGGAAGTGAATTTTAATTCAGTCTCGCGGACTTTCAATTTCTGTGTAGAAGTCGAGTATAGTGTGCAGTCTTGATTTAATAATAGTCCAAAAATGTTTGGGCTATAACTTTCAGATTTCTAAACCAAATCAAATATTTTTGGTGTCATTAGAAACTTAATACAATGATGAACAAATATTCTGAAGAAGTCAAACTGAAATT
>JANVCL010000007.1:16894986-16906446 GCA_026546855.1 Erythroxylum incrassatum | reverse complement strand
GTCTTCGGGTAGGACAAATGTGTAGCAAAACGACGTTTAGTGTTTTATTTAAAACATTGAAGTCAAAGAAAACGATGACGTTTACCTCCAAAATTTACCAACAGAATTATATTCTCTCGGTAAACTCAAAACTTTTGTATTCCATTAAGTATTCCCGCCTTCTTTACCGATGAAAATTTTCTACCGTTGCTATTTTCCGTCAAAAACTTTGTCAGAATAATTTCCCTCCATGTTTACCGACGGATATTTTTCCCGTCGCAAAATGAAAATTTTCCTAACAATATTACCAATAGAAAATGATTTATTGACGATAATATATTACAGTTTTGTTTCCGTCGATAATTTTTCATAGCTAATTACTAATTTTCTTGTAGTAATAAATTTGTGCCATTTTGTAACTTTTTGCAAAATATAATCCCTTAGTATTACAATTTTATTTTATTTTTTGGTATTGAAAATAGATACGAAAAAGCTGTGACACCGCACATGTCTAGTAGAAAGTTATTTATATCATGTACTCTACCAAGTATTTGAAGGGTATTCCAGTGCTTTTACGTTATCGTCAAAGTTCCAAATCTTCAAAAGCAGTTCGCAAAACACTATAGTTTTGCTCTAACCTCACTACATGAAGATTTGACGTTAGTCGAAAACCTACATTTGCGCATGCCAACCAAAAGAAGAACTATTACATCAATATAAGATTTGAGTGGCAAATTTATCTTTAAATATGACATGCGAAGATGGCTTAGATCTTATGTACAAGTATAAGCACTCTCCTCCTGCAACATCGTGGCATTGCACACCCAACAAAACTCAGCCTCACGAAGTGGGATCGAGAAGTCAAAAAATATACTGTAGAGTTGAGTACTAAGTGTAGATGGGTTGTATTAATGGCATCGAAATTGATCGCTCGCTGATTGTCACTCAAAACTTGAAATTGACATCTTTCACGACGACCCTCTGTAGTGTTTAAGTCGACTCTTAAACAGGTCCTAATTGATTTGTCATGCCTAATCTGTCTAAATCCATGAAAATTAGAGACAATCATTTAATGTTATAGATATTCGTCCACGTCTGACACTGTACAGTTATATTCTGAAGCGATATGTCTTGTCATTATAGCATTGTGACAGTATGGATGGGTTCCACCAACATTAACTTTTGTCCCTGTTGGTGGGAAGAAAATGAAGAATGGGAAATAGAAAGAATTGAAGTTTTAGTTTCTACCTGCTAACCTCATTGTCAAAGCATGCACAAACATTGACGAGATATTATTAGAAATTATTTTTGAAGAGAAGAAAGAAAGAAATGAAATGAAATGATTGAGACAATCACATTAATTTCTCTTCAGCTAATCAACATCATGTCTTGAAGAAATTGATTCCTTTCGCTTTTCAATTGTTGGTCATTTAATCCGCTTGATCGTATTGAATTCACGGATGGAGTGAAATGACCTCTCTATGTCTTACTTTCCAATGTATTATTTTCATGCGTAAGTTAGTTATTCATTTGTATACGTATTAACGTTCATCTTTGTACATAAGAACATGAACACTTTGCAGTGGAGGGATAGTTGACCAACTATTTAGCTAAAAACTAACTAAAGCGGAAAAGTAAAAAGAAACCAAGAACGAGAAGACTAAGATGTGAGATTTTATTCAAATACGTTTTGCATTTGCCAGTTCAACTACGCTATTCAAGCCAAATAAGGGAAAATCCGATAAAAAAGGAAGAAAAAAAACTATTGTGAATGCGACTCAAACTCAATTGACGATGTATTCAGCGATCTGACATTTTCCTTCTTCGACTTCCTTATAAAATCTCTTTTTTTTCCCCCTCTAAATGGAGTAAATAGTAATAAGAAAAGTTGGTTTAATAAGTGTTCCATTTGGTTCATCCGGTTTGATCTCGACAATAATCATATTAAGTGTCTCTCCATTCAAAAGTAAACCTGGACAGTTGCAGCTTGAATGATGCACCATGGGAATCCATGATATCGACAGGTAGATCAATGCAGCAATTGGTCTTGTATGGATTAGTGAGTCAGTGATTTAACAAGTGCTCTATGTGGGGATGAAAAGAGAAATTTTTATGTTCTTAAGTAGTGGTTAGGTTTATTGTTCAAGGAAGAAAAAAAATCAAAGTGCCATAAATACGTCATATATGATGCACATAATAGTAAAGTTCAAAGAGTGACTAATTCATCACCTCAATTGAAGTTGACGAGTTTACATTTCTTTTACTACAGCTGACAAAACCATTAATTGATATGATATAATATATATGTGATTTTATGAGTTCAACGTCATTCTATAACCTTATTTTTTATTATTTAAAAAGAATTGATTGGCTAAAATATGTCAAAGTTTATTGAAATGTTATCTTATTATTGAACGGTATTACAACAAGACAAGTATATTAATGAAAATAAAATTGTTTAAATTAAATTTAATAGGGAAAATTTTAAAAATTTTATTGAAATTATTTTAAAAATAAATTCATACTAAGTTGTAATTAAAATAAGGCTCATATGGCTCCACCCCTTGTGTATAAGGAGTTAAAGTTGATATCTATCTAATATATGAATCATTTATGCGTTCATCAACTAGTGAAAAACATAAATTTATTATTATTACTACTCTAATTAAGGAGACAAATCCCCTTAATACAACAACTTAAAATTGATATTAATCAAACAAGATCAATCATTTTACAGCTCGATCGTATGTGTACATAAACTAGTAAATTATATAAAATCAAATAAAATACTCTTATTTGATTAATATAATTTAAGGAGACAAGTTCATGGAAGAGCCCCACAAGATTTGGCAATCCATTAGATTGTACAAGTCATGATTCCGAAGGATCTAAGACCATAAACGAGCAAGCTGGGTACATCTTCTTTGAAAACGAGTGCTTCAGGAGTGGATTGGGAGCTAAACCCTAGGGTTTTATATAACTAGCAAATGAAGATGCGCCGAACTCTTAGTCACATCACATGTAACAAAGAAACCTCAAACATTATCCTAACGAGTTACTAAAATAGAAGAGCAAGATTAAGGGGGGAAAATAAAAACCTTTGTGCTGATTTCACGCCTGCTGTTATGTTTACCGTTTTACCTTTTCTTTTATCTCTTCAACAAAAGGGGCCCACACGTTAAAAAACACGTGGCAACAGGAGCAAAAGTCAAATTCCGTTGGTCACCTGGGCCGAGAGGTGACGGCAGCAAAGACCTGAACCGCGTGTCTCTTTAGCGCGGGAATAGCGAGGCGGGTCCTAATATGTTACGTGTCGACCGTTAGAGTGGCCTAACTCTCTCCAGAACCCGATCTCATCATTTTGTGGGGCACCACACACGTACTGTTTCTTACACGACTTTGTCGGCTTTTAATTGGTCCATTGTTTTTAATTTTGATCTAAACTAAACATTAATTAATACCAAGTTTAATTTCTAAACATTGGGATCGAATTATTTAGAAATGAGTATATCATTTTAAAGGTGATAGTGTGGTACCCTTAAAAGGTTGCCTCCATCAGGAGATGCGAATTAGAATACAGAAAGGAAGAGATTGGCATGCCAGCTTCAGAGGGAAGATAGATATAAATGAAATATTGTTATGGAACATGTCGTGTAGGGCTCTAAGACTTGTCGAAAAGGGGAGATTTTCTCATGTGCCAAAAACTAAAACACCACATGCTACAAAAGAAGAACATATTTAAAGAAAGAAAACCAGGCTGGTATTTGGATTGCATGGATCATGCTTCAAGCGTTTGCAGCTTTTATAGAAAAGGAAATTAAACAATATCTGTGCATCAGGCTGAATGAATGGACAACGTGAAACGAAACAAATTTATGTGATGCGGGTTGGTGCATTTTCATGTGTAAGAGAAGTTCCTTGAGGGGTTTGTTGAAATCTAGTAGTCTACTCTTCTTCATGTCCTTTTTTAAAAAAAATTATTATCAATGAGATTTAATATTTAGGAAACAGTCTTTACTCATTTAAAATATTGAAATTTAATTCAAAAATTATAAACATTGACCAATTAAGCTTTTAATAATAAGAGCTATTAAAATAAATCGAATTAAAAAATTAAAAATTAAGTTGATTCAAAATTTTATAGTTAAACTGATAAAAACTAAATTAATTTTTTAATCATTAATTATAATATAAGGTATCGAACGTTTTATTTGGTGATGAAGTAAAAATTTTGATAATTTAATTTCAATAAAAGATAATTTCTTCTTGTTATTGTCTTAAATTCATTATTTATTTTTAATTTAATAATTTACTGGATAATTTATTTGAAACAAAATAATTCGTAGTGTACTACAATTTATTTAGTGTAGGTACAAAAATAACAATTACGGGGGAACTTGGACCCTACTAAATCTGGAGAAAGTTACTTCACATTTAAAGGGTAGTTGGACCATTTGGGGTATGATTGATAAGTGAGTTTTATAAAAAAATTAAGACATCAAAGTACGCTGTTCACGAGAAACTCTTACTATTGTTCAGATTCAAATTAGTAAATATCAATGTTTAAATCCAAAATTTTAGGCATACAAGGACAAAGTTGAATTGATTCGAATATGCGCTAAAAGACAAGACATTGGAGGTGAATCAAATTGCTATTTAGTCCCAAAAGGGAGTCCAAATTTTCTGTCTAATTTTATGGTGTCTTATTTTGTCTCATGAATCTCAACCATTTTTTTGGGTCTTAGACTAGGGTATCTACCGGCGGATCCAGTGACTAATCCCCTCGCTGGTTTGTAGGTACCTCACAGAGTGGGATAGCTGGCCCAAAAATTTAAGGTTGCTCCATATCCAAAGTCAAGGATCGAACCCCTGACTTTTGGTTAAGGATGGATGACTCAACCATTCATTTATACAGTTCTCGCGTTTATTTATGCGGAGCTCACGCGAGACCTTCATAAATAAATGGTTAAGATTCATAAGACAAAATAAAACATCATAAAATTAGACAGAAGACCTTGTCTCTAAATAGGGAAACCAAACGGATTACTTAACCCAACAGCTTACAATTGAAGTCTGGAATAAATTACAGAAAATGGAAAACAAATGCTTAGATTTTAAACAACATGTGAGAGACTCCATCTTAAAACTATTATTTTTTTAAGAAGAAAACATTTGATAATCGACAATTTGGTGAATGGATAATTACGAATGCATTACTTGACGGGTACACGTTGGACTTCAGGAATCCTTCTAAATTATTAGTTTTGTTTCGAAACCGAGGATAAGGAGAATTGTGAATTAAGATGCTGAAAGGAGCCCCCACAAGAAGAAACTGATATGATATTCTGAAGAGTCCCCACAATCTGATATTCCAAAATCCACTCTAAAACATAAAACCCTTTCAAAATGGAACTCAAAATCTCAGATGATGCAAGCGCAAATTAATCCACAGGCTTTTAGTGCAGTATCTTTTCAGGGTACAAATACCATCACTGAGCTACCAACTGAATCTCGGACAGTTCAAGTTTTATTGCAGAAATTAATTTCTTACAGTACATAATACATGCTTCACACTACTTCTTACAACCTAGGAATTACGACATGTAACTTCTTTCAACTTCTACCACCACTAGATTCAAGAAATCTATACACAGACCATAACTCTATATTTTGGAAACAATAAATTGTAAATTAAGTTCCTCTTTCCTTCAACTTCTACCTTACTAAGTGCAGGTGTCTCAGTTTCAGTAATTCCAAATACTGTCCAAATCCATTGGCCCCGCTGAACCTGAAGGAGCTTCATGATCATCAAATGGCCTCTTTGCCATTTCGAAATTTGATATAACGGAAGAGATTTCTGTGTTCATGTCGGTGCTCAGGCCTGTTTCTTGTGAGACACTAATCATCTCCCTGTCTGCTTTTAAACTCTGCTTCATGATTGACTCTTGGTTTTCAATTAAGGCTGTTAAGATCGGGTGATCTTGGGCAAGTACAGAGCCTGGGTACTGCAAGTTTGCTGAAGCAGTTCCAGGCTGAGTGGAATAGAAAGAATTAGGAAGAGGAATTCGATTGAAAACATTTGATGGGTAGGAAGAAATTGACAGGAGATGATTGAAGTTGTCCATTGCGGATTGTTGGTTTCTATCCACGTCATCGGGATTGGAGAAGCAGGGCACGTAGACCGACTCGGCCACGGGCTTTGTCTTGTTTACACTGTAAGGACAAGAATCCATCAATGGGGGTAAGCCAGAAGGACTCATTTCATTACCAAAAGAGCCTATTCTCGCCAGCCCTGATATATGAATTTTCTTTCCTCCAGAATTCTTTTCGAACACCCTGCAAATTACCCACTCATTCTACAAAACAAGAACAAAACTTTCATTAGCATAAGCATAGAAAAGAGAGTACAAAACAGGGAAGAGCAGGTCAAGAGCAGAAGGTTGCTACCTTTGCAGTCTTGGGCAGATTGTGAACAGAGAGTTTACCCTCCAATCTGTATTCATGCATGACCCAGTTGGATTTCTCTCCTTTAGGAGCTCTACCCTTGTAGAACACGAGGGTTTTCTTCATTCCAACTAAAAATTTTCCTCTGTAGATCTCCTTATCTTTTCCCGTGGCCTTCCAGTAACCTGCTTCAGTTGCTCTGTTTGTTCTGAGACCAGTTGGATACTTTCTGTCCCTGACACAGAAAAAGTACCACTCTTTCTCTCCCATTTTCGCTTTGCCTGCATCCAAACAACAATTAGAACATGCCCATCTCTCAATAAACAAAAGAGACTCTATATTTAAAGAACTTACATGGGAGTTCCCAAGGTTCAGACTTGTTCAAGTCTACATCTCCAATAGCTCTAGCAGAGAAGTTAATGTCAAGAACTTTCTTGTACAAGTAATGAGAAATAAGCTCCTCATCGGTGGGATGAAACCTGAATCCAGGAGGCAAATCCATTTGATCATCCTCCTTCATGAGTGCAGACAGGTTTTCCATGTTCTTATAGGAAAACTAAAACCCTGTTTCCTCCTAATTCAACGTGAAAACCTTGGTTTTACACACTGCTTCCTAATAAACAAGCTGCAGAAGCATACCAAAAGTCAGGCCCAGTTCCTACAACCAAGAACCTTACAACCACTATAACAAATGGACGCTGACCAAACAGCTCTATTTCCTTCTATGTTCAAGGAACCTTGTGGAGAAAACAAGTGGCAGAGAGAATAGGACTGGAAAGCGAAGAAAAGGTAGATATAAAGCCAACGAAAGTTAGGAAGAAAGTGAGAGATTGAAAGAGAAAAACGATAGGGAAGCCATAAACAGAAAAAGGTTTGTATAAACCTGAAAGATGGAGAGATGTTTAAGAGAAAATCAGTGAGAAAGAAGAGAAGCCCCTAATATACTGGGGATTTTGGACATGAAGAAACGTGGAATGTAAGGCAACTACTGTTATGGGATTGTCGTTAGCTCTAACATTAATGTTGCGATAAAAATAAAAATCCTCTCTTTGCTACAATTTGACCAAAGACAACCCACCTCAGTCCCAGGCATGAAAATTTTAATGAGAAACTTAAATACCCATTTCTGGTATTTGAAAGTCTTTTATAATCAAACAAACCTTAATTTTTCGGAATAATCTTGGATGTGAGGACTTTAGTTTAGAGAAGTGAAGCAATGAGAATTTGATGTGCAACTAAATTGGTTGTCTCTGTCTGTTCTGCACAACATTCATAAACACCCAAATTGCAAAATAGGAAGTTGAAAAGAAAGTGAGGTAGCTAAGAATATATAATCTGTTTTGATGCCCCAGAAAGGGGCTTTTCTCAGAACAAATTCTCTTTTTTCTATGCAACTGGAAGCTGCTGTGTGAATGCATTCAAGATCACAGAAAGACACGTTTCAGCTCTCCAACTTTAGCAGGGCCGTTAGATGTTAAAATGACCCGTGTAATCCTTTGGTGTAGTTATTTCAAAAATATATATTTTTTCATTATTTTGAATAACTATTAATTTTTAGAAGATCGTATGTTAATTATTACTCAAATTATTTTAATATTAAGTTATTTAATGTAAGTTCTCTTATAATTAACTGCTAAAAGTATACATTCTTTTATCTAATTAGTAGAGTAATTATTTCCGAATATGTATCGATGTATATAAAAATATTATTAGGTATATAAAAGTTAACTAAAATTCTAAACGCAACTTAACAATTTTTATTTTTAATATTGTAAAATCCTTCTATTATATCTTTTATCTTGAAAAATAATTGGGACATTTAGGCAAAATCCTAGGGGTCTATTTCTGAAGATTGTGCTGTATTGTTCCGTCTTTCCTTTAGGTCCTTTTTCATCATGTTGATTGAAACATTTTCCAATATTAAAATGTGGTGAGAATTGATCTTTGCATGTAAGTTAACAAAAGCACGTATTGGTTACAAAAAGAGAACAATTATGAGCAATGATTTTTGACATTACCTGCAAAAGGCTATAACCAAATAAGATCATCAAGCCCATAATTGATTCGTCTGCTTCCTTACTTTTAACCAAATGCACCATTGAAGGGTCACCAATTCATAGAATATTGCAATCTAATTTACAAAAGGTGATGTATCAAATTGAAATGAAGAGGTTTGTGATTAACTTGCAGTTGAACAGGCTAGGTGGACAGAATGTTTATAAACGTTAGACAAATCTTACAGAAGCTAATGATTTGTTGGTCTAAATAATAAGCATTAAGAGGTTGGATCTTATTTGAGGAACCATAATTTGTCCAACTCGTATCTTACATTTAAATTGTTCATTTAACAAACAATTTATTTAAAATATGTGATTATATCAATGAATCATTATATTTTTGTAGGACCCATATAAATGTGTGGATGAGATGGATTAGAACAAGATTGGAACAATTAAATTAGCACAGATGATGATGTCCCAGTTAGAAAAAGTAAATCAATTATACCTAACAATCATCTTTTCGGGATTGGTATTCTTACATTAGTTTCACTTTACTATTTAAGATATGTTATTTTTTTAAAATTCAACCCATTTTTGTTGTTTGAAATAAATCCCACCATTGACTTCATCATAAAATTTTTTCAATACATAAGACTTTGACAATAAAATATTGATAAAAAGTAATCCTTTTAACTTTATGGTACCAAGTCATTCAAGCCTCAATCCACCAAGTCCCTCTCTCTTTTCCACATATAGCCAAATTTTTAATAAACAGAAATCCGTTTTATGTGCTGATCAAATTTGTCTGCAAGCTAATCTTTTCTTTTTCATTTCAATTAAAAATTTAGAATCGAATGCCAAGCAGGAAGGTTTGATCCAATACTGGGGACAAAACGGTACTTGCATTTACTCCCTCGTCTCATTTTCAGTTACGGCTGTGTCCCAATTGGAGCATGTACTGCCAACATGATCAGTTATTGACGAAACTACCCTTCCCATTTAGGGCAAGGCAGGCGCCAAACATAGCATAGGCCAATTGCAGAAATTTAGTCAACGTTCATATCAGCACAGCAACTTAAAAATAGAACAATAAAAGATAATTGGAAAATTAGAGTGTCAATTATTGGGTGAGATGCACAATATTAAAATTCAAAAGACAAAATTTTGATAAAATTTATTAAAATATTATGTTCTTCAAATATAATAATATAACTCATCTTTAATTAAAAAAAGCTGATTCAGCTTCATACGTGGCAGTAGGAGAAAGTTAATTAAACCCAACCCGCCCTTCTGGTGTGCCCTGTTTCTTTTGTTCCGACATGTGGGTATAGAAAGGACATCCTGGTGGCGTGAGCTGATTGGTTGGGAAGAGGATTTAATTAGGAATTTGAGGATGGGGTAAAAAGTAAGCCTGAATTAATTAGACTTTAAGAAAACAAATTACGTGCGAGTCATTAGATTTAGTACTTGAAAGTCTTCACCAAAACTTTAGTCGGCCAATCAGGATTTGACTATTTCTATGACCAATATGGGTTTCAAAATTGATGATCATCATCAGCCGTGGCTCGCAGGTCATTTATATGATTCCATGCTTGACGCTGAGCCACATCTTGCTGATTTTTCCAAGGCTTGTTTTGACTTAGGGTGAAGCAAAGTCACGTAGCAAATTTAGCCAATTACGTACTGCATGACCTTCCTATATGTCATCGGCATCTAGTGAAGGTTCTTTTCTTGTATTCTAAATGCCTTTATTTCATATTTCTAAACAGAGTTAACGAATGCTACAACGTTTAAGTTTAACCACATCAAAAATAATTACTTTTCTATATTTTTAAATTAGGATAAATATATTATCAATATTTTAATTTATTTTTTAAACTTTGTTAATCACTCGGTGATTATGATTTTTATTAGTTGAAACATAAATAGACATCATTTCTATTTATATTTCCATTGACAGTACTGTAAAATTTTTCATTGAAATATTTATTTGTATTATTCTAGATCCCCTCAATTAATAACAACTGTACAACGAGCTAGGATACTAAGCAATGTCATTAACTATTAATAAAATGTAATTACGTGTAATAGGAAATAAAATTAAACAGTGACTGCTGACA
The DNA here is from genome assembly GCA_026546855.1 of Erythroxylum incrassatum. Classification (NCBI taxonomy): domain Eukaryota; kingdom Viridiplantae; phylum Streptophyta; class Magnoliopsida; order Malpighiales; family Erythroxylaceae; genus Erythroxylum; species Erythroxylum incrassatum. Next base: position 16,895,903 of record JANVCL010000007.1, on the reverse strand, counting down.
TCATTAGACCAAGGCCAAACTGAATGTAGATTGGCAACTTCCTTGTAATTTCCTACCGTCAAATATGAATCATGTTCACGAAGGATCCTGCAAGATAACGATAGCAATTCATTTGCTGTCCTTATATATGGCGACTTCAAATAAACTGATAATTATTCCAAAGTTGCAAGTTACATCCAAAACATACCTGGGTAAGGGATATCATCGGGAGATCGTAGTTCTAAGGAGGTTGCTTGGCGGTTATAACTTCCAATCCTCGAAACCTTTTCAACAATCTAAGATTCATCTAGAATTGTTGCTTTCCTTCTCTTTTTGACTTCTGTTCTCTTATCCCGAAACTAGCAAGGCAACCTTGGAAGATGTCATAACAAGTGTGACACTGTGTGTGTTTATATATGGTATATAGTTTTGTTTAAGGCTAAAAGTACATTTTAAATCTCAACGTTTATACAAAAATCACTACAAGAGATAACCCACTTGCCGATGGAATATTCCGTCAGCAACGTAGATAGTTCCGTCAGAAATTATGAATGCCAACGGAATTTGTTGTTGGCCACAACCGTCGTGAATACGACCGTCGGTAATATATACCGATGGACGTGGGTTAACATTAAACTTTTCGTCGGTATTTGGTGGACAAAATAGTCCGACGGTTTGTTTTCCGTCAGTATATTGCACATTGCCGTCAATGAATGACAACGACTTATATAGCTTTACCGACAGAATAATGTTCGTTGGTGAGTTTCCGTCGCTAAAATAAATTTGTTATCATCGGCGGTAAAGCATTTTCCATCGGTAATGTTAATATGTCTACACCGACGGTTTTTGGAATTCCGTCGGGAATAGCTTTGAAGACATTTGTAACATGCCAGAGTTTTCGCTAATCTATACATACAAAATTAATTTGTATATATATA